>CATIWK010074251.1:0-29181 GCA_949634005.1 Mallotus japonicus
CTCAATCTTGTGAATAAGATTGTGGGTGATTGAAAATCCTAACTTGGGGATAAGTTAGGTGGAGACGTAGGATTGTTGTTGAATCCGAACTCCTTAAATCATTGTGTTCTTCATTCTTCCCTCTCAACATTCTTTCAATTGTTGTTTGAATCGTTTTAATTTTCGATTTTTATTCAATAGCCCTATTCACCCCCCTCTAGGGCTCTTTCAACACTCTTGATATACAAACTCTAATAGGCAATAATTCGTAATCTTTTAGATTTACTCCTCCTCAAATCTCAACACTAGCTAAAATTTTGCGAGCTGTTGAAGTGGATTTAGAGATCGAAAGGGACAGAAAGAAGTAAACCAAAATATAATCATAATGGTTCAAGAAAAGTAAAGAGAAGTTGATGAATGCCTTCGGTCGATTTGTAGTTCATAATAGACTACCATTTCCAGTTTCCGAATCACCTTGGACATGACCTTTACTTAGAGTTGCTTTAGAAGTTGGACCAAACATTCCACCTCCCATATCTTATGAACTTGTAGAGGTATGGTTACCAAGGGAATATCAATTAATGAAAGAATATATTGCATCTTTTGCAGGGATTTGGAAGGAAAGAGGCGTGTCTATATTATGTGATGCATGGACAGGCCCAAGAAAAATGTCTATTATTAATGTTCTTATTTATTCAAATCTTGGCACGATTTTTCATAAGTCAGTGAATGCATATGATGTTGAAAAGAAAGATGGAAATTATTACTTTTAGTTGATGTCAAAGGTTGTCGAAGAAGTTGGAGCTGATAAGGTTGTCTAAATTATTATTGATAATGATGTTGCAATTAAGTGAGCAGGAAGAATGCTCATGAATAAGTATATATTGGGTTTAGCGATTCAAAATGCAGCGAAAAATTAAAATTTTAATCACAAACCCGAACCAAGATCCATGTAATTCGATTAACCGATTGATTTAGGGTTTCTAAAAACCTTACCACAGATGCAAGAAGAGGCAAGATTACTGGAAGGGAGAGAGGGGGTTCACTCCGGTGACACCCTACCTCGAGCTTTTATTTCTTTTGTATCGGATTGAGATGTCTCTAAATGAATACGTCCTCCATAAGTATCCACATGAACAGCCTTTGATCAAAATGAATGTGTGCTAGCACCTTTTTCTTTGAATGTCTCACAACTCAAAACTCTAGCTATGTTTAGTTTTCTCAAATGAGAGAAAAAAAATTTTAGTGGCAGAATAAAAGTGTGTGAAACCCTAGAGAATATGTTATATTTATAGACCTCTTAATTAGGGTTTCACTTACCAAAATGAATTTTAGTAATTTCTCACTTACCAAAACATTTTTGGTATATTCCATTCAAATTCTGATTTTATTCAAATACCAAAACAGAAATAGTTTCCTATTTATTTAAGATAACCATTACCTTAAATATATATATATATATATATATATATACATGCATACATACATACACACACACGAATTTATATTTATATTTGCACAGAGTTTTACTGGGCTTGGTAAACTCATATTCATTTTGGACCTATTCTAAGTGTGTGACCTTGTAGGTTCATATAACATTAGCAGAGGGCCTAAAATCCCAATATAGGCCTACAAGTCATAAGTGGCCTCTAGTAAGACATTATGACTACCCAAGTTATGTGAAGGCCGATAGTCCGACATAACCTAATTTATAGTGAATATTGTAGTCCCTTTGTCACATGATATCTTGATTGAACATAAAGCATAGTTTATGTCATCCTTATACAGTTCAACCATATTCTGACTTGATTCCAAGTAGACTGAGACTGATAACTTCTTTATTAATTCATTCCAGCATGACCATGCATTTTCCTTTAGTCTATCTTATCAAGGGGCCCATAAATATCTTACTCATATTAAATGAGGGACAAATTTTTTCTCAGTCACTCACATTCCTCATATAACTCATTTCATATCCAACAACATTCTATTTCATCATCTTGTTAAAGACAATGTTATAATGTGTCAAAATACAAAATAGTTATGTAGAAATCCATGGTAATTTGAAGGTCGAAGGACTAAAACAATATTACTGTGATGAGAAATACTTATGACAATTATCTATGTAGTATTCTTATAGTGGGTCAATCCAGTACATCATTTCTCAAACAAGTACCTATGAGTTGACTTAATATCTCATATTCATGATTAGTAAAACATAATCATCGGTCAACACCATACTAGCCTTAATTCATTATTAGTTCTATAATAATGAATGACTAGGGATAATTTGAATAGAACTCATATTTAATCTAAGGGTTTTACTATCAAGTCACATACTTGATGACCTCAGGAAGAATTGACTATTCAAGTAATTAGCATAACATAACATGATAATGAAAATGCCTCTTTATTAATAAAATGATAAAGTCAAAACATAGTCAAACATGATTGACCTAGTGCATATCACTAACAATATCATCATCTGTATTGGATAGCATGTAGTGCTCATTGTATTGATCTCATTTTAGAAGATATTGGGAAGAGAAGTCAAGAAAGTCAATGCATTGCAAAAGGGAAGAAAATAACCCAATTTATTTATAATTATAATTGGGTGACAAATTATATGAATAAATTTATAGATGGTAAAGAGCTGTTTCGACCTGGCATTACTAGATTTACTACCAATTTTATTGCGTTGGAGAGTATTGTCCGTCAACATAATAATCTGAGGAATATATTTGAATCACCTATATGGGTGAAATCAAGATATGGAAGAATGTCATATCCACTAGTAGTTGAAGTCATGGAAACTATATTATCAACAACAAGTGAAGGAAGACTTTTTTGGTAGAATACAAATGAATTGCTTAAAGTTCAAGAACCTCTTTTGGAGACATTAAGGCTAATTGATGGTGATAATAAACCAACAATGAAATTTTTGTATGATGCAATGAACAGATGCAAGATGACCATTAAAGAAAATTGTCGATATCACAAGCATTATTGGTCTATTATTGATAGACGATGGAATTTTCAATTGCATCATGATTTGCATACTGCGGGTATGTTATTTATAATTGTAGATGAATAATTTATTATTTTATTTGTAAGGTATTAATATCTAAAGTGATGTACTTGTTATAGGTTATTATTTCAACCCACAATATCAATACGGAGATAAGTATGATATTCCATCTGATACTGAAGTGAGGGGAGGAGTTCGAAATGTTATTAAAATGATTGAACCAAATGAAAAAGCTCAAATTAATGCCCTTTTACAAGTAAGATTTATTATTGCATTTGAAAGAACTTTTTCTTTATATATGAATAATTACAATTATATTATTGGTTTAAATTTTTTTATTATAGTGCATATGTTTACTTTTCAAGAAAAAGGAGAATCTTTTGGAGAAACACTTGCTCTAAAAGCAATTAAGAATTTGCCCCCAGGTATCTTCTGTCTTGATATATAATTTATATTAATTAATTAATCAAAAATTTTTAACTAGTTGAGTATTGTTGGTTGATGTAGCTGAGTGGTGCATTAATTTTGGAGAGTCAACACGTAAACTTCAAAAAATTATTGTAAGAGTCTTAAGTCAAACAACATCAACAACAAATTGTGAAACAAATTGGAGCACTTTTAGCTTGATTCATACAAAGACTAGAAAATAGATTGAAGTACAAAAAGCTACACTATCTAGTTTATATACACTATAATATGAAGTTGAAATTACGAAATACAACACGGAAGTCACAATAAGAGTTAGAGGAAGCTTTTAATCTGATCAACTTGGATTAGATTTTTGATGAGCATGACCCTTTAAAGCCATGGTTGGAAGAATTGGAAGCTCGTTTACTTAATGGATAGAATCTTGATTGGTTGAATGATGAAGATGGTGAACAAGATCCTACAATTGATTTGACTGAGTAGGAAATAGGTGTGACTCCTCCATTCAGATATAGTGTTGATTCTCCTTCAAGCGATGGTGGTGAAAGCGATAAAGATGATGACAATGATGATGATGATGATGGCAGCGACGACGGTGATGGTGGTCATGGTTGTGGTGGTGGAAGTGGATATCATAAGCCAATTGGAACAAGCCATGGATATTATGAAGATTCCAATTATTCAAATGATATCCTTTCATTTTCTGATCCATCTAGTTTTCCAAATATTCCATCCAATTTTGCACCACGACAACATGAATTTGGATACAAAATCAGTGGAGGTGAAAGTAATTCTACTTCGACTACTGCAAATCAAGATTATGGGTTCAGTCATTACATGAATCCATTTGATCCTCTACGATATTATGGAATGCCCTCTGATAATTGAAATCAGCAAGACCCACACCAAAGTTATGCAACTATATTTGAGAATCAAGTGAATACTTCTCAAAATTATCCTAGTAATGTGCCTGAATTTCTAATCCGTTCTCATGCATTCAACGAGGGAAGTTAATTTTTTAACTTATTCCCATATGAAATGAGCAACCAAAATGTTGATGATTATAATGTTGACAAGATCTTACATGCCACTCTTTTTGGTGGTGATTTCCATTATTATTGTATATGTCAAAAAATTTGTAATAATATCATATTAATATAATATAATTATTTACATATCAAAGGTTTGAAGTATTCTCGTATGTCATTTTTTATTATAGTAAATAATAATTTTTATATTATATTTGTTATTTTTTTCAAATGTATATTTTTTAGTGCAAATATATACTTTTTAAGTAATTCTTAACTAATTATATTAGATGGTAAAGTTTATTTTTCATTTTTTTTATTAATATGGTGTATTTCATTGATTATTTTTTGAAATTCATGGTAGCGCCGAACGATACTGTCCTAATCTCATCAATACCAATTCAGATCCCAAAACCGTCATTTAAAACCATGGTCAAAATGGGGGACAAAGGAGTTGGGTGGGGTCAAATGATGAAAGAAGAATGGTGGTGTTGGTGGTGACCACCGTTGGTTCTCTAGTGATTACGGTTGGAGGAGGCAATGGCTAGAGGAGGGCGAATCGGGAGCGAAGGGTGGACAACTGCTTAGCCGACCACTCTCCATGATGAATGAGCAGCGCTGAATGAGGGGAAGAGAAT
Source organism: Mallotus japonicus (assembly GCA_949634005.1). Lineage (NCBI taxonomy): Eukaryota > Viridiplantae > Streptophyta > Magnoliopsida > Malpighiales > Euphorbiaceae > Mallotus > Mallotus japonicus. Next base: position 5,100 of record CATIWK010074251.1, read on the forward strand.
AGTGTCTTCTTTCTATATGCATTTTGGGTTAACTAAGAAGGGGGAAAGCAGGTAGTTATTTTACCATTTTTGTGCACATGTGTAATAAACAAAAAATGAGGTTTCTTAGTTGTTAAGCTAAGTTTTTAGGACATTTATGAAAAAATCACTTTAAAATATTTATTTCAAGGATAACAAAGGTCTAAATTGGATCCTCCACCTTGAGCCAAAGATTGACTTAGATCTTTATATTTTAGAGGAATTTCAATATATAGACCATTTAACCCATACATTTTTATTTTTTTGTTTCGTTTTTTTATTTTTTAACTTTCATTTTTTCAATTTTATGTTTCCGTTTTTTTTTTTTTTGGCTTTTTTTGTTAGTTAGTTAACTTGCTCTACAACTTTTTTTTATTACTTATTTGTTCTTTTTTGAACTCCTCTTAATTGAAATTGATTGTATGTATTTTAATTTTTATATTCTAAATAATTTTAATTTTTAGCTTAATTAGTTTAATTTCTTATGGGATCTTTGAAAATTTTGAATGAGGTATTTAAAATTAACCTAATTATTTTCTTTCCAATAATATCTTTGCTTTATTAGTATTAATATTAAAATAAGAATTTTTTTTAAATATGACATAATTTTGTTGTTGTTTTTGGTTGTTGATTTTTGTTGTTTTTCAATTGTTTTTTTTTTGTTGTTTTTCAATTTTTTGTTTGTTTGTTGTAGTCCGGTTGTTGTGTATAACTTCTGAAAACCGTATTGATTTTGTTTCGTTGATGAAGAAATAAGGTAAATAACAACAGTTTATTATATGAAAATAAAATTTCACTCAAAATGAAAGAAAGTGTGTCATCTTCTTCAAAAATTTTTTTATAAATACAAAGAGACTGAGCATTATTAAGCAAGAAACTAAAAAATTACAGAAATGGAAGACATAATAAGCTCAACTAGCTCATTTTTTTCAAATAGCATCAACTCACCACTAGCTCATTGTTTTTTTTTTTTTTTAAAAAATGATGACGAATAAGAAGAAGAGAGAAATGATGTCCAAACAATTAAAAAATACTCAAAAAAGTAGAAAAAAGAGAGACCCATTGTTGATGCTCATACCATAAAAAAAAAAGATCAGGGAGACCGGTCGCTGCCAAGAATAGTGATGGAAAAGGATGAAAATTTTGATGCTTGGAGAAGATTTTGATCGATTGAAAAAAAAATCAAAGAGAAAAGAAAGAGAGTGAGCGTTTGAAAATCGTGAGCATTTGAAAAAGGAGAAGAAGACGTGAAAAATTAGTGGAAGGAAAAGAAAATGTGAAAAAAAGATAGAAGTCCATAATTGAAATAATTTTGTTTGCCAAAGTTAGTTTTGAAAAAGAAAAAAATCAACGTGTGTTTTGATATTTTTTTAGGTTTTAGGTTATTTGTGACAACAACCCTATATTTTATTTGTTTCCAATTGGAATTTTATGTATCTATTTTGTCTTAAATTAAATCCTACTCACACAACAACCTACACAACCTAAACACGTTAAATGATGTTGTGCTGGACTTGTGGGCTCCAAATTTCGTGTCTAACTCATCAGACACGACACTCCACTAGTCCCACTTCCAATCTACTCTCTCTTCTATTAATATAATCCCAAATTAAACTTATCCATATGGCAATCTAAGCAAACGTTAAAAGATGTGCTGGATTGTGGGTTCCACTCTTTGTGTCTAACTCATCAGATACGACACTCCACCATGGTGGACTCCCCAACCTACTATGTCTTCTATTAATAAAATCTCAATTATTTATAAAATGAAAACCTAATTTTCTTTCTTTTTAAATCTATGCTCATTATTGATTTTTTTTATTCATCAATAATAGCTTGAGGGAGAAAGGAACTATTAGAAGATAGAGGCCTTATCATCGCCAATGGCATCCTCTTCATCTTCACTAAAAAAATTCAAATATTATATGTAAAAAATTAAAATAATATTTAAATATTTTATAAATATTTCATTAATTTATAGTTTATTATACAAAAAATTAAAAATGACGATAAATATTAATATTTGTTTAGTTCTCTAATTAGATAATATTTTTACATTATTTTAGGAAAAAGGTATTCGTCCTTCAAAATAATTTTTATTTTTTCTAGTAAATTCTATATGAAGATAAAAAAAAACAAGGAATTATTTGTTTGTTATCTTCAAATTTTGAACTATAATAGTAATGCTAGATTGTTTATGGAGCAAAAGATATTATAAAGACTACTTATGAAACCTAAATAGAAATTTGGTAACTAAAAAAATACAGAGTTTTGTAACCAAATTGTAATCAAGCATAAAGTTTAGTGACCATCTATGGAATTTATCCTACTTCAGTACATCCTTTGTCATGCAAATGAGGATGTATGCAGCTTTCAAATATAAAATTATTACATGGTGAATCTCCTCCTCTGCTCCATGATCTGTCACACTATATCTACTCAGATCAAGTTAGTTTTCTTGCAATCCTCTTATTATTTGCAGTTCCCAATCGCCTTACGACTTGTTTTAGGTTAGGTTTAATGTTTAGGATTTTTTTAATAGAGTTTTTATGAATTTAGATGAACTTTTTAGCCAAAAATGATGAACATCTGGTTTTCATGCATGAACAATCGATTTTGGCAGTTGTTTGGCCAGTTTTCCTTATGTTTCCAAGTTGGTTTAGAATGTGAATGGCTGATTTTGAGGGATGAAAAGTCAATATGTTCATCACCCAAAACTGATTGTTCATCATTTTTCTTTTTGTGAAAAAAAAAAACCAATTTTTCTATATACGATTTTTGGTGATGATTTTGGGTGTTTTGGTGTTTTAGAGAAGTCAAGAAGCAACCATAAGAGGGGATGAAAACCTAGGGCAAGCTAAGATATGGTTGTTCAGATTCAATACAAGCTCACATTTCTACCATTGGTTTTGAGGAGTTTCTTTTTATTCTTCATTTTGAAAATTGCCATACTTGCAATCTAGTGGCATTGAGAGCATTGCTAGAGCGGTGGCAGAATACCATTCACACTCACACTGAAGAATACCACTTATATCTTTAATGGCTTGCCTCTTGAATTTAGATTTGGATGTCTATGATGAAAGTTCCAATTCTTTGAGTCTCATCTCCAAAGCGTTCTACCTTTAAAGTCTCATTTTTTGAGTCCGAATTATAGACTGGGGAAACTTTTTGTGTTAGACTCTATGCCATTAATCTCCTAAAGCCATCTTTGGGGGAACCATAAATCTCAGAACCTTTTTTTTGAATTTGTTTCCCTGGAACCGCTTAAACTCTACAACAACCTTCTTAATTTTAGGAACCCTCTACTTTCTCTTGAGTTTCTAACTTCCTGACCCATACTTTTTTTGAAAAATGACTTTCTCTTCCTCTTTATTTCCTTATGGACCCTGCTTTTGTGATTGAAAAGGGAATGCAAATTAAAAGTTGCTGTATTGATAATAATAATTGGAGGAAAAAGGGTTTTCATCCACTAACATTGTCTCCTTTTTCTTGGGGAACTTCAGAACTCCCTTATTAATTCTATCTTGCACAATTTTTCTGAAAGCCCAACAATTGTTAGTTGAATCATTATAGGAGTTATGATATTGACGAGCAAAATCCATAAGCGTACGAAATCGTGCAAGTAGTAAAAATAAGATCACAGAGATTAAAAATTGAGTATTGTAATACTTAACACCGAAATTGGTTTAGAATTCAAATTTAAACTAAATAAAGAAATTTTAACTTAATTAACAATTGAAATTAAAAAATAGGGTTCTTAATTTCAATTCAACCTTCTTTTAGATTAATTAAGATTCTAAGCCAATCCTAAACTAAATTCATTTTAAAAGCATTTAAAGAATTAAGGATTTTCCTCTAAGATAAATCCAAAATTAATTAAGTACAATTAACACCAAGTTCACAGCTCTAACTAATTAAGTGTTTTTAATACTCAATTTTAAGTGCAGTTATAAATAATATTAGTTGCTTAAATGTCTCTCAACTAAGAAAACAACTAATAGGTTATTGTTTGATCCAATGCAACCTATCTCTCAATCAAGTTCCATTGTGTAAAGTCTATCAAAGGGTGATTAAACCTAAGATGAATTTAAGCTCAACAACAACCAATTAATTATGTTTAGTGACCTAGATTTAATTCTGTTCATCACATGGTTGAATTGAAATAAGAACCCTAACTAACTACTTAGCCACACATGTTGATAGAAAGAAAAAAAGAAAAAGAATTGAGAAAAGATTCAATCATTATTACTCAATGAAAATGAACAATAAAAAATGAGTTAAATAAGATAACTCCCTTCACTGCTTAACCAGCTGGAATGGAAGGTCTTATGTTCTCAATCTTCTCAAAACACACTAAATCTCTCCATCAATAAAAATGAAGAGAGCTAGAATAAAAATACTAGCTTTGATTCTTAAGAAAAGTGATAAAAGAATAATATTTCTTGTTTCTCTGGTGGCTCTCCTCTGTAAAACCTAGCCTTCAGCCCTCTATTTAACTTCCTCCTTTAAAAAGCATGCAATCCCCAAAAATTAACAACAAGAATTTTGAAATTTGAAAGTTTGTTATAGGCACATGGCGATGCACACACAGGCGTATGACCCTGCGCCTATACTCTTCTTAATTTACCCTAAGCAGGCATGGCCATGCCCCAGGGTGTGCATAGCCGTATTTAAGACTTTAGCCCTTGAAGATGATCGAATCAATCTAATCTTTCTTCATAAAAGTTGTAACTATTTGTCTAAGCTTTCCACAGCACTTTGAATCACCTCAATTAGACCTTTGTATCTTAAGATATTGCTAAAATACTAGGAACTATGCAACCTAAAATGAAAGCTACATATGCTGACTTCAACTCAATATCTGCAAACTCAAACGAACTTGGATTTTGACAAGCAAGCTCAAATCAGAAAAGTTTAAGATGTCTACTTCAAATATCTAGGAGATCATATTCTCATTCTAAAACTTTAAGGATGTTAAAATCTTTACTGAATCTTAGAGGTCAAATCAGCTTAACTCTGAAATTGCACTTTGAGCTCTTATCTTCTATTTCAACATGGAGTTTATGCCTTGCCCTTTTTCATGATGAGATGAGCTCCTAACTTTAAGTCCTTACTTCTTGCACATCATCCTTAACTCTATAAAGAGCGTACCCACTAAAACAACATAAAAACACATAAAATGCAACTAAAAACTAACAAAACCTAACAAAATACTAGAATCACATAAAAACCTTAGACTCAACAAATTTAACCTAAAACATCTCAATATTCATTGTTATCCTAGACTCTAGACACACAAAACTTAACTAATTAGTGCTTAAAATCTATTATTTTTTGCACTTATATGATATTTACAACATTTCTGTCCTTGCAATTCTTCCTTTGTTGGAGCCTTATAATCAGTAGGAAAGGTTGATCATTTGTGGCATGAGATTTCTTCCATAGATCAGGAGTCTTTTTTATGAGCAAGGGATATACACAAGATCTCTGGATAGTGAGATATACTACAACAACTTCAAGACCATAAACCTCATAAAAATATATTCCTAAGGCTATTTTTCTTCTATAGTTTTCCTTACGAAGGAGCTTCTCATACTTTGTTACTTTTTTCGAGAGTTCATAGAAGTCTTTAAACTTTTTTCATAACTTTACATCTAATCCCTTTGAGCCATTTTCACATACTCGGTCTCTAATAGATGATCTTACAATTGCTCCTCATTTTCTTAAACCGTGCAATAAATGAATCAACATTCTCCCCAGATCTCTGTGTCATCCTTGGCAGTTTTATCATACAGACTTCTGGCTCTATTCTGAAAAATTGTGTATAGAAAATCTCTCTATTTATTGCTATATAAATACGAAGTTCCTTATTAATGTTGTATAGCAAGTGAAAGCAGCACCAGTCAGTAAACAATCTTAATTTAAAATTATAGAAATTCTTATAATTTGCTAATTCACCACACTGTATAGTGAACTTAGCAACATGTTTCAGAGTTGATTATCCTTCCTCTCTAAAAAAAAGTGTGAACTCAGGGACTCTGTATCCTATTAGGTATGCGTTATCTCTATCAATGGTAACTAGGTACGGTTTGTGAAACTCGGGCGGACTTATATGTTTGAGACTTCTGTCGTAAAGTTCTTACACTACCTCCCTCACAGCATCAATGTCAACTGGGGCTTAGTTTCCACGGGTGTACTGCTGAAATGGTTTAGTCCTTCTTTAGTCCCCCTAACTTCTCTCATTGATATACCCTTAAGCCTCCTTGCTGGATGCACTCCTGCAATATAAACTCTAGGATGAGCGACTTGATTAATAAAACCATAAATTTGATGAGGGAGTATTGGCCTTATGTTAACTGGGCCGTTGGGGGTCCCCTTAATAGAATAAGTCCTCTCTTCCCTTTTGCGAGGTGGGAAGTACTTCTATGGAATCACCATCGATGGATGACTAGAATCTGTAACTTCTTGAACAAATTATCCTTTGGATTCTCCTAAACTTTGCTTCATAAAAGGCCTGGGTGTGGCCTCTTAAACTAGAGTGTTGGGGCTTTATTGACTCTGAGCAATCAGTTAATGCCCCATCATTTCAATAATATTATTTATAGCTTGAAAGAGCTTTGATTGGCTTTCTTGTTATTTTAGGCTTTGGCTTCGTAACCCTTTTTCAAATAATTTCATGTCAAACATTAAAACAAAAGTTTGTGAATTACCACCACTTGGAAACCCTTCAGTTGGATTGTTTTGTATTTTCTGATTATGCTGGGGATATGGTGACGTAACACTCTTCTCAAAATTATTCCACAAGGTGAGGAACATTTCTTTCTTGCAATGCTATTGTAATGGTTAACTTTGGGTACTGAGACTCGACAACCTCCTTTCCCATATAACTTCTAGTTTTTGGCATTTTCAATTAAAAAAAAATTCCTAAACAAAATCTTCTAAAAAAAATCTACATTCTTCTTCTCCAATCGATCAAAATTTATTCTTTAAATTGATTAAAATCTCTTAAGCTTAACCTCAACTTTTTCATTTAGAACAAACAACAACCAGATCTGCAACAAATTTCTTTAGCAAACCATAGAGATAAACATTTGCAACAACATTCATAGCAACATCGAATATCAAACTCAGAATTCATATAGATGCTAATTATGTAACTCATACATATATCAAATTTATTTTTTTTCTGTTAATAAACATCTACATATTTCATACAAGTTTACATAAATCGATAATAATAAATAGTTTTGAAATTGCCTTTTCATTAACAAGACAATATTACATAACTCTAAAATTGTTTACGTTTAATTTAAACAAAATCAATACACAATAACCTGATATTCGTCAATTCAACTACAACCTATAAATATTGCAAAATAACAAACAACAACAACAAACAATAAACATCAACAAAATAGGACAAGAAATAAAGTATAGAAATAACTGTTGGAATAGTTAGTAATGAAAAGAAGAGACATGCATATGTATCCCACATTGTTTTTTAAGAGAAGCCTTTAAGTGTTTATAATACAAATTCCTGTAAGTCATTATAAGAGCATCAAGCTCCATAGGCCTATAAAGGCTTATATATAATATTTATATTGGTCAAAGATTGGACTTGGACTCGGGCACTTGGGACTTGGACTGTTTGTTAAGTCCAAATTTTATTTTTTATGCTTATAAGTTTCTCTGCATAATAATAATAATAATAATAATAATAATAATAATAATTAGTATTAGTATTATTATTATTATTATTAGTATTATTATTATTATTATTATTATTATTATTTTTTTTTTTTTTTTTTTTTTTTTTACAAAAAGCAACTGTAAATTTAACGTTATTTTAGAATAGTAACATTATTTTTTAGAACAGTAACATCATTTTTTAGAACAGTCATGTCTCTTCATTGGTCTACAAAATCTCTATGTATTATTGGGGAGGGATATTGATTTGATATCTTATCTCTCAAGTGGTTTTGTGAATCCAGAAGGAATTGCCAAATAGTAGGGGGAAAATTCCTAAAGGAAAGTGAAATTTCTCACGCACAAAACTTAGAATTACAAAATTCGTTCTTTACACACAGTACTGTTTTTCTATATTTTCTAACAATCTTTAGGAATTTTACACAATGGTGATTGTTGGTGATTTTGTTGTTAATAAGATGTTCAATCCTGATGTATTCAAACTAGATCATTTTGATAGAACTAATTTCACCCGTTGGAAGGACAAATTATTCTTTCTACTTACAGAAATGGGAGTTGATTATTTATTGAGTTCGAATCTGCCAGCAATTCCAGAGCAGTCTGAGGGAGAAAATGAAGACATTAAAGTATCTCGCAAGAAACGCACAGAGGATGAAATTCGCTGTAGGGGATATATTTTGAATTTCTTATCTAACAGATTGTATGATCTGTTTCATTCAATCCAGTCCCCACAGGAAATTTGGACTGCTTTGGAGAACAAATACACTTATGAAAAACAAGGTATGAACAGATTTTTAAGCATGAAATTTTTTAAGTTTCAAATGTTAGATGATAAATTTGTCATGGATCAAGTAGATGAATTGCTTGTGTTGGTGTCTAGACTTAAGGATTTGAAAATTGAAATGTCTGAACCATTACAAGTGGCTGTTGTGATTGCAAAATTACCAACCACTTGGAATGATTATAGAAAAAAGCTTTTACACACTTCTGAAGATTTCACTATAGATCAACTTGTAAAGCATATCAGGATTGAAGAAGGAACTCATTTTCGTGATAATAAGTTTGCTTTACAATATGGATTTAAAGTGAATAACATTGAGTCTAGAACTAAGAAATATGGAAAACCAAGAATTAAATCTGGTTTGAAACATGCTGAATTGTCAAGTGAAAATTCTGCCAACAGTAAGAAAAACAAGACATGTTTTTTCTGTGGTAAAAATGGCCATTTTAAGAAAGAATGCAGGTTCTATAAGAAATTAAAGATGGAAGAAAATTCTGGTAACAAGAAGAAGGCTAATGTTATTGAAAAACCACAAAGTTCTGCAGAAATTATTGCCATGGTTGCTAGTTTAAATATTAGTATGATAACATAATGTAACATGACAATGATGAACAAAACAACAGATTGGTGGTATGATTCTGGTGCTGTAGTGCACATTTGCAATGATAGAAATTTATTCAAGAATTATGAAGTTGTTTCAAGTGATGAAAAGGTCTTGATGGGCTATAATGACACAACAAAAGTTCATGGCAAAGGGAATGTTGAACTACAATTTACTTCTAGCCTAAAGTTAGTTTTAATAAATGTCTTCCATGTTCCTGATGTTAGAAAGAATCTATTTTTTGCAAATTTATTGTGCAAGAAAGGATTGAAGGCTGTTTTAGAAGCAGAAAAAAATATTCTTTCTAAAAATGGTGTATTTATTAGACAAGGATACTCTTGTGATGGCATGTTCAGATTAAGTATTACTACAGTTGTTATTTCTGTTTATATGCTTGAGTCTTCTTTAAGTTTATGGCATGCTCGTTTATCATATGTTAATTTTAGATCAATAAATTTTATGTTTAAGCATAAATTAATAACATGTGAAAACAATAAACCAGAAAAATGTGAAATCTGTATACAAGCAAAAATGGTTAAGAAACCATTTCCAAAGAATGAGAGGACTACAAAATTGCTTGAACTTGTTCATTCTGACATATGTGAATTAAATGGTCATTTAACTAGAGGAGGCAACATATATTTTATTACTTTTATAGATGATCATTCAAGATTTACATATGTATATTTAATCAAAATGAAAGATCAAGCTTTTAATATGTTTAAGTGTTATAAAGCATTAGTTGAAAATCAGTTGGGAAAGAAAATTAAAATCGTACGCAATGATCATGGAGGTGAATATTTTCCATACGAATTTTCATATTTTTGTGAAGAAAATGGATTAATTCATCAAACCAGTACTCCATACACCCCACAATAAAATGGTTTGGCTGAATGGAGAAATAGAACCTTGGTGGATATAATTAATGCCATGCTTTTACATTCTTAATTACCTATGAATTTGTGGGGAGAAGCTTTATTAACGACATTGCATGTACATAACCGGATTCCATCAAAGAAAATAAAGATTTCACCCTATGAAGCATGGAAAGGTAGATGGCCAAATTTAAATTATTTAAGAGTATTGGGCTGTATAGCTTATTATAGAGTTTCGGACCCCAAAAGAACTAAGTTAGGTCCAAGACCTCTTAAAAGTGTTTTCGTAGGATATGCTAAAAATTCAAAAGCTTATAGGTTTTTAGATTTATATTCTAACGTAATTGTGGAATCTAGAGATGTAGAATTCATGGAAACAAAGTTTCTTGGAGATTTAAATACTAATCCGCAAACAGATGAAGTTGTTTTTCCTCTAATAATACTTGATAATTCCATGAATTTAAATCAGCAACCAGCTGGTAAACGAACCGAATATTTACCTCTTAGTGAACCTAGGAGAAGTAAAAGAATGAGAAAAGAAAAGAATTTCGGTTCGGATTTTATATCCTCTCAAGCAATAGTATTTTTAATTGAAGGAAGTAGAGATGAAGTTTTAAATAAGATACCTATAGTTTTACATTTGGAAGAAGATCCTAAAACATACACTGAAGCTATAGCTTCAAGAGATTCTGCTTTCTGGAAAGAAGCAGTAAATGATGAAAATGGATTCTCTTCTTTCAAATGGAACATGGGTGTTAGTTGATTTACCCTCTGGTACTAAGCCAATTGGTTGTAAATGGGTATTTCGAAGAAAATATAATACGGATGGTTCATTATAAACTTTTAAAGCAAGACTAGTAGCAAAGGGATTTAAACAAAAAGAAGGTATTGATTATTTTGATATCTAAGCTCTAGTTGCAAGAATTACATCTATAAGAGTCTAGTTTGTATTAGCTTCAATATATAAGCTTTATATTCATCAAATGGATGTTAAAACAACATTTTTAAATGGTGATCTTGATGACGAAATTTATATGAACCAACCAGAAGGGTTTATACTTCCTGGAAATGAAAGGAAAGTTTGTAAATTAATTAAGTCTTTATATGGACTTAAGCAAGCTCCTAAACAATGGCATGAAAAATTTGATAGTGTCATTTTATCACATGGTTTTTGTCATAATGGAGCAGATAGGTGCATTTATTCTAAGTTTACAAAGGATTATGAAGTAATAGTATGTCTTTATGTAGATGACATGCTAATTATATGAACTAATATGCAAGGAATAAATGACACTAAGAAATATTTAACATCACAGTTTAAAATGAAAGATTTGGGAGCGGTTGATACAATTTTAGGCATCAAGGTTAAACAACATGATGGAAATTTTGTCTTGAGCCAAGAATATTATATTGATAAAATTCTCTCCAAATTTAATCATTTGGGAATTAAATATTTTAATACCCCATATGATGTTTCAAATAAGTTAATAGAAAATGAAGGCATGTCTGTTAGTCAATTATCTTATGCTAGTGCTATTGGTAGTCCAATGTATGCCATGCATTATACTCGACCTGATATTGCTTTTGCTGTTTGTAAACTTTCAAGATATACTCATAATCCTAGTACTGAACATTGGAAAGCTATTGCAAGAATTTTTTGTTACCTTAAAAGGACTAAAGCTTTAGCTTTAACATATAATGGCTTTTCCACCAGTGTTAGAAGGTATTCAGATGCTAGTTGGATTTTTACACTGGGTGGAGGAGCTATATCTTGGGCATCTAGGAAACAAACATGTATAACTCATTCCACTATGGAATATGAGTTTATAGCTTTAGTTGCAGCGTGTAAAGAGGCAGAATGGCTAAGAAACATGTTGTTAGATATTAAATTATGGCCACAACCTATGCTAGCGATCTCTTTGCACTGTAATAGTCAAGCAACTATGTCTAGAGCTTTTAGCAAGATTTATAATTTAAAATCAAGAGATATTGCATTAAGACATGAATATGTTAGACAAATGATATCCGATGGGATAGTTACAGTTGTCTATGTTAAGTCTGGTAAGAATTTGGCTGACCCATTAACTAAAGGACTCTCGAGAGACATGGTAAATAGTACATCCTATGAAATGGGTCTTAAGCTATTGTGACTTGTCACTAACAATAGGAACCTTACCTTTATCATTGTTTAACAATTTTAAAGGTTTAATAGGTAATAACAAATTGTTGCAAGTGACAGATTCGAGTACTAGGATACATAGTACTTAAGTAACAGGAGGTTGAATATAATTATTCTTAATGAAGTTTAATTTTGGATCAATCAAGAAATAGGAAATCTAAAATTTAAGATTTCAAGGAAACTTCACCTATGTGAACACAAGAAGTGGGGCCACTTTAATCAAAAGTTGGTGAATAAACTTTTGTAAGTGTTCATGAATTCAAGAGGTAGCACAAGGTCATATTTTTTGTGCTAAAGCTCACGGTAAATATATCAGAGATTTCATGTATTATTTATGTGTACAATATTTCCGATCTTGGTATATAGAAATTGTGGTTTAATTATTTAGAACTATCAATTTCATCGAGATTTTGAGATGTTTGTACTAACAGTGGGTTTAAATCGAAAGATACTTACTCTATACATAAATAATTAATAGTAGACTGTTTATTTATTCTAATTACTAACTAAGTGGGGGATTGTTGGAATAGTTAGTAATGAAAAGAAGAGACATGCATATGTATCCCACTTTGTTTTTTAAGAGAAACCTTTCAGTGTTTATAATACAAATTCTTGTAAGTCATTACAAGAGCATCAAGCTCCATGGGCCTATAAAGGCTCATATATAATATTTATATTGGTCAAAGATTGGACTTGGACTCGGGCACTTGGGACTTGGACTATTTGTTAAGGTCCAAATTTTATTTTTTATGCTTATTAGTTTCTCTACATAATTATTATTATTATTATTATTATTATTATTATTATTTTCACAAAAAGCAACTGTAAATTTAACGTTATTTTAGAATAGTAACGTTATTTTTTAGAACAGTCATGTCTCTTCATTGGTCTACAAAATCTCTATATATTATTGGGGAGGGATATTGATATGATATCTTATCTCTCAAGTGGTTTTGTGAATCCAGAAGTAATTGCCAAATAGTGGGGGTAAATTTCCTAAAGGATAGTGAAATTTCTCACGTACAAAACTTAGAATTACAAAATTCGTTCTTTACACACAGTACTGTTTTTCTATATTTTCTAACAATAACAACAACAAACATAAAAAAAAAAAAAGCAACAAAAAAAGGAAGAAATAATGCTTAAAAACAAAAACAACAAAAAACGACAAGAAATAAAATCTTACAAAAAGAAAACAACAAACAACAACAAAAGAACTACAAACAGAAAACAACTAACAAATGGCTTAAATTATATACCAACTATTTATTATATAGCATTTATAAAATAAAAATCTGTTAAGCATTTCTAACGTATTTCTTTGATTTCTTTCCTTATAGGTACAATGAAAATCATAATAGTATCCATCCATCACAAAGGAAAATGGAACAAAGCAATAGATTATGTCGACTTTGAGAAAAAATCACAGATATAAAAACCCTAAATAAATGAGAAAACTGTAAGAGGAAGTTGAAATGCAATAAAAAACCGTAAAAAAACCTTAAGAGGAAGTTGCATAGTTAAAGGGCATTAGGCGAAAAATGAAAATAAAAAAAAACAGAAACCTAAAAATGAAAAGTAAACAAAAATGATAAAAAATTATCAGATGATTCATTTAATAAAAGTTTTTTAAAATGAATTTAAGTTGACCCATCATAAGTGATCCGGTCCATAATTTTTTTTTTTTGAAAAAATCCAGTCCATAATCTAACAATATGAATTTTTTTTTGTTAATTTGTTATTATCTTGCTATTCTTTCTCTTTTCTTAGTATTTTGGGAATTGCATTACTGGATTCATTTGATAAAATTTTAGCAATTTTCTTGTGGTGCCGTTCATGCGCATTTGTAATAACATTCTCATAAAAGAATATACTACTAAAATTAAAAGAAGATACGTTCTCTTTTCCTAAAAATTAGATAATAAATGTATAATTTTTTTATTTTAATATAGCTACTTAACTTATTTGTAATTTTTACTTGATTAAATTTCCATAATTAATAGATTTTAATTAATAATCTAAAAATTTTCTGAAAAAATTAATTATCTAAGAAATTAAATAAAAATATTTTAACATATAAAAGAGAAAATTTTCTATTTTTAAAATTGATTTAACTAATTCATTTTTTAAAACGATTTAATTAGCATATTTTAATTTATTTTATTTTATTTTTAAAATGATATCATAAAAAAGATATTATTATGACTAACTATTGAATTATTTTATTTTATGTATATTTTATTTTTTAAATTACTATTTTAAAAATTTATTAATTCCAAATAGGTTTTTCAAGTAGTAAAATGAAGATTATTTGCCGGCTTGTAAGTAAAGTCAAATTTAATTATCTTTGGAAAAAAAAAACGAAGAATATGGCAAAAAAGAAAATAGCAAAAAAAAAAAAAAAAAAAAAGAAAAGAAGAGACGATGGGGCCCGCTTGCTTTGGCGCTTTTGGCGGCTGCTCTTCAAACGAAACGACGAGACCTTTCTCTCAAACCAAAACTCTTTCATTGATTTCATTATCTCAACCAATCATTCTCTGTTTTTATTTTTTATTTTTTTTTGTAGGATCTATCGGCTTCTTCGCTTTCGTTTCCTTTCGCAGTCTACTATTGTCGGAGAAATCTTTCAAATTCCGGCTGACCCATTTGTTTTTTGGGTTGACCCAGATCGGATATTATATGGGTTTTTCCTTATTTTGAGACATAGTGTGTGGATTAACGCGTGAAATGGGAAAATGAGATTCAATAGATCGTGGTTCCGAGTAAGGTCAAGAAGAAGAAGAATAATGGGCATTTGTTTTAGTATTGAAGATGACCAACTTTCTCAGCAAAACCCACATTTATCTTCCTCTAAGAAAGGTATATTCAATTTTTTTTTGTTTCTTTTAAAGCAATTTCTATGCTTAATTGAACAGATGACATGGGTTTCATTTATTTATGTTCATGTTTTGCTGCTGTTCACACTTTTGCCAAAATTTTTTTTTTTAGAATGAGTGAAAAGAGTGTAATGTGGGTTTATATTGATGTGATGTGACAACAAGTAATCAGTTAATTTGCGACTTTAAGTATATTTAATGACAAATGCAACGCCTAATCTAGAAATGTACCCAATGCTAACATTTCAGAAGTTGTCATACGCCATGGATATTCAACTTTGAATTCTTGAAAGAATATGTGGCATTTCTGTGGAATTTAGAGTAATGAAATGAGCATGTTGGAGTTTTGATGATATGTAAATTGTTTCGTTTGTATATCTCGAAACTAAACTGAATTGTTACTGGAACTAGATAGGGGCATGCTTAAAGTGAAGGATTTAAATTATTTTCTGAATGCTCAAAAAAAAAAAAAAAAAAGATATAGGTAATTTGTCTGTAATATAATATATTTGGTGCTTTATTAATATATTTTGTTAAATTAAAGCAGGAGAAGACTTTGACCAATCTCCAAGTAAACTAAACAAGCCAGACTCATTTAGTGCCAAAAGTGCAAGCAGCATTCCTTTGATCCCCAAGAATGTTACTGACCTTCGCCAGAATCCTGGATATGGTAATGTTGATATATTTACATATGAAGAAATGACATTGGCCACAAAGCATTTCAGACCAGATTACATTATTGGTGAAGGTGGATTTGGAGTTGTTTATAAGGGTGTCATAGATGCAAGTGTAAGGCCTGGTTATGAGACCGTAGTTGTTGCCATTAAAGAGCTTAATCCTGATGGGTTACAAGGTGACAGAGAATGGCTGGTATTTGTCTTATCATTTTTTCCTGCATCATTCCTTTACAATTTGTAGTTGCACAAATTAATTCTTTTAGGATGTTTTGTTTTTAAATTGTGATCCTACAAGTAGAGAATTTTTGTTCACCAGATCAGATAGTGATAAATAAGGGTTCTAGCGATGATAGAAAAGGTATGCAATCGATAGTTAAAATATGAATTTATATTTTTTGTACGGGAGTGCTACGTTTTGCGTAAACTTCTTCAAAGATAGAAAAAAAAGGCTTACTTTTTGTCTGATTGGTAGGAGATTTAAAATGCTCGAATTGATTATTGCTAAAACCTTACCTGCAATAAATTACATACTTGGGCTGCGCATTTTCTCCCTCATGCATAAAATTAAATAATGTCTTAATTTTGATTTTTCTTTGAACATTTCTCCAGATCACCATCCCTAAAAGAGTCTTAAAATCTACTCACTATTTAAGTGAACAGAATTATTAAACTGCTCGCTTCACAGTTATTGTATATCATGGTTTTGACATATATAATCATGCTCTTAATTCTTTTCTCGATTAAGTTAGCAAATCTTTTAATGATTTTTGAGGAGTCATTTCTCTTCCATTTGTGCATTTGCTTACATCATAAAATCTGTGCAATGTTATATAACTCAACTCAATTGAATCCCTTTTTTTTTTTTGAAATTTCAATGTAGTTGACATCTATTACTTCATTCAACTGTGTCTTAAGCCTTACTTTGTTCTACCACCTGGTGAGATTAAAGCATTGCTAGCCACTTGAATTCACATAATTTATGCTCGCCTTTTGGCTTGTCTTTTTCTTCTGTTTGACTCTGCTTGATTCTTTGCCCTAGTGCAAATGGAGACTTACATTTTGTATGACATCTGAGATCTGTCCCTCAATTTATCATTAATTGGTTATCTCTCTACCTTATGCTGGATCCAATCCATTCTTATCTAAGTCTGTCTGAGGATTTCCTCACATTTCATGTCTGACTTTCAGCTTGTATTTTCTACTATTTGACTTTGCTTGCTTTTTTATCTCAGCGCAATTAGAGATTTACATTATGTAAAACATTTGAGATATCCATCTCTCGATTTATCATTGACTGGTTAAGCCTCTACGTCATGCTGGATCAAGCTGTTCTTATCCGAGTCTGTCCAAGGATTTTCTCACATTTCATGTCTGACTTTTGGCTTGTATTTTCTAGTGCTGCTTGCTTCTTTTCCCTAGTGAAATTAGAAATTTGCATTGTGTAAAACATCCAAGACATCCATGACTCAATTTTTCATTAATGGGTCCCACCTATATCATTTGCTGAATCCAATCATTCCTTATCTAGCCTTTCTGAAAGTTTCCTCACATCCACTTTAGCACTGTCATTTCTGTGGTGCTTTCTTTTGAAGTTTCTTTACCAAACATTAGTTTCTGCAGGCACAGTCGTTCTACTTGTAGTTTTGTGGAATTTTTCTTTTAGCTTGACAGGAATTTACAATCACATGGACTCAAATTTTGTTTCTCCTGTCTATTGGTAGAACTGTAGTTTTAAAGTTGGTATCCTTCTCAATGTTTCCTTCTATTTCTGCATGTACTTGTATAACATATGTGGTCTGTGGGACACCTTTAGGCAATTCTTTTTTACATAACCACTTTTGTCATTTATATTGCTAAAGTTGCAGTTCATATATATCTTTTCTTTTACATTCCTGCAGTTTGAAACCTCTAAACTCTGAGCTTTGCTAAAACTAGAATGACGGTAGGTAAGGAGGGATAATGGCTAGAAAATCACTTTGTACACATTCTTTGGGATTTAGAAGTGAATTAAAAGTTTGATATCAAGACACATTTGCCAGAATTTTGGAGATAAAATGTTTTTCATGTAAAAAATCACAAGATGGTCATTCTATCTGTTTCAGTTCCGGAAATTAGCTTTCTCTGTTAATGAAAAGGAGTTTTTCTGTCTCAAACAATACACTTTTAAAGGAGTAGGGTTCTGGCTGCTTGTATTTATGAATTACTGTATTCTTTGCAGGCTGAAGTCAACTATTTAGGGCAACTCAGTCACTCAAATCTTGTGAAGCTGATTGGGTATTGCTGTGAAGATGAACACAGGCTATTGGTGTATGAGTACATGGCAAGTGGAAGCTTGGAGAAACATCTTTTTCGTAGTAAGTAGCTGTTGCAACTATCAGTCATTGCTGCATGTAGGAGTTATTGTACAGTATCCCTTGATGCTTATACTGTTATACATCAGAGTAGAATTATCAATTTAGATGGTAAAGTGCCCTTTTGCCACATGTGATTTTAGGTAAGTTTGATGTTGCCATTGATAATTTAATAATTTATGTTTGGCACAGTTGATAGTGCTAAAATTTCCCTAAATTTAAGAATAAGAATTTATGCCTCAAATAACAATGAGGATTGAAGACATGATGCTTGGGCTAAATCAGACCTTTGATTTTGTAAACCATTTTAGAGAAGCCATTGGGCAATCCAAACTATCAAATACTTGTTTTGGGTGTCGTTGTAGGTAACCCTTTTTACTGAACAAGGAAAATGGCCACTTATTTTTATAAATTTAGGGTAGCATTAATCTTCATAGTCGTTATCTCTTTTAACTTCATGAAGGATTCAACTAGAATTGTGAAATATAATGAAGGGTCATGGAAAATAATTTCCATAGAGCATAGATGTGTTTATTTTGTCTGTAGTTGTGTTAACTGCACACCTTGCATAATGGCTAGTGAGATTGTAATGTGACTATATGCTGTTGTGACAAATTGCAAGTTCATTAGCATTAGTGTGTTCTGTATTGGTTTAAAGGATTCTAGTGTAGGAGACTGTTGTTGAGTGATAGTTTTTCACAGTTAGGGCTGTAAACAAGCTGAGCTGCTCGCAAGCTAGTCAAAGCTCGCCTTGATGAAAGCTCGTTCAAACTTGTATATTTAATCTCGTTTAATAAATGAGCCAAGCTCAAACTTTACAAAGCTCTTGAGCTTGGTTCGTGAAGCTCATAAACAAGTTCGAATAAAAGTTCGTGAACTAGTTCGTAATTTTAATGTATTAATAATTTAGTAGTATATACATAATATGTAAAATTTTTTCAGAATAAATGTAAAAAATATTTTTAAAAATATATTATTGAAATAAAATTATGATTTTTATTAAATATTTATTATTTATATTTTTAATTTTTAATGATAAATTTTAATTTATAATTTATACTGTTAAAAATTTCATTAGGCTTATTTAAGCTCATGAACAGCTCGCGAATAAGTAGTGACATAATGAGCTCAACTCGATTGTAAATGCACCAAGCTTGAGCTAGCCAAAGTTTGGCTTGGCTCTTTTACACCCTTATTCCCAATGCTTGTAATGTTGCCTTCTACACTGCAAACACATTGAGAAGGTTTATCCAAGTGTCAGTTTTCACAAATGTTTGGATCATGTGTTAGTCTCATGAATGTTGGAACTGTGAGGTACCTAAACTGAAGGCTTGAAAACTTCTTTTTACTCTTTATGATCCATCATAGTCTAGAGTTTCTATTTGATAGAACCCTCATTCATGTGCAGTTCTTTTAGGCTTGATAGGCATGAAGGTCACTGCAGTAAAATCACATAACTACTCTCTAAATTGCATCCATAGTTGTTAAAGGGCGCAAGGCGCATGAGGCACAAGCCTTTGTGCCTTAGCCCTCAAAAGGTGGGCGATGTCACATAGGTGTGTGCCTTAGTGTGCCTTGAGGTTGTCACCTCATTGACATCATTGCAGTGCAGCGTGTAGTGAATAGGCACATGAGGTGTGCAAATTTACACAATATTTGGTAGCAAAATGTGAAGGAAACAAGAAGAAAATAATGGAAAAGTTAAAATAGTTAAATTTGTTTTCAACTCTCCTGTTTAGAATAAAGGGAATATTGAGAAGTACGAGTGAAAGCAAATATGTACTATTGATGGTACAATGAAAATTTTGTCTTTAATCTCTTGTAAGTACAGATTTCTATTAGTGGGGAAGCCTAGTAATAATATTACTGATTTTCACCTTATATTGCTCCTATTTCAGAGAGACAATTTTATTGTTTTGGTGGAAGACTTCCACATTTTCCTCTTCTCCATTTTCACTACTTTTCCAATGGTAGACTTCAGGAATAATTTTCTACCCTCCCTCTTTTTATCACTTTTGAACACTATTGGATTCTAATTTCCTGCAGTAGTCTATTTTGATAGAATGTATAAATTTCTTATATAATTAAGCTTGAGGAGAGAAAATATATGATCTTATTCTTTCTAGTTGTTTGTGGTGTTAGGAGTGGGTTGCACTTTGACTTGGTCAAAAAGAATGAAGATTGCTTTAGATGCAGCGAAGGGCCTCGCCTTTCTCCATGGTGCTGAGAGATCAATTATATACCGTGATTTTAAGACATCCAACATCCTACTGGATGCGGTTAGTTGATATTTCTTTGTTTTGCATTAATGCTGTTAGACTGTCATTGCTTATTGTAAATAGGTTACTTCTCATTGTTTGTTAGCTTGTGCATCTATTGTATACCTCATTTAGGGGCCATTTCCTGCTGACATGCAAAAGTCTTTCTAACTTCCCATAAGTTCTCAAAATTTGGTTCACTTTCTGGTGACAATTTTTTTCCAAATCTTTTGGTTCATTTTGTAATCCTCTTGCTTGCTTCATTTTATTAGTCCTTGCATCCGCTTTCATCCCTTATGGGACTTGACTTAGTGGTCTCCTAAGGTCATTTAGTTCTTGAGAACCACCCATGTAGGACAAGTCTCAAAAAGAGTCAGGTTGCAATCAAAGCCCATTGAGAAAACGAAAAGAAAAGGAAAAAGAAGATTGAAAAAAGACTGATAAATAAGCATTAATTTGAACTTTTCTTAGCACTAAATGAGGTTGACAATCTAAATTTTCTTGAAGTTAGTATGAGGTAGTTTTAATTGGTTCCTTTTGTCCCCTTTCTGAACTATGGTAACAACATTCAGAACTTCAATGCAAAGCTTTCGGATTTTGGGCTTGCAAAAGATGGACCAATGGGAGACCAGACACATGTGTCAACACGGGTGATGGGTACATATGGATATGCTGCACCTGAATATGTAATGACTGGTGAGTAGGCTGGTATTATGCTTTAAATTATTATATTTTGTGTTGATTACTTTTAAACACTGAGCTCTTTCTGTTGATGTGTATATGCTGATGGATAGTTACACTTATATATTGAGAAGTCTGAATTGCCGGCCAAGCTTATAAGGCAAAGCAAAGTTTACTGTTAGAAGGGGCATGAAGTGTTTTTCAAGTTATCAACTCTATTATTTTATTCCTGTTCTTTCTGCACCTTGTGCATCTGATAAGTTGATAAAGCTAAAAAAAAAAAAGTTAATTTCCATGTTTTATCAGGGAAAAAGTTAATCTTAAATGGCAAAGATTACTTCATAATAAAAGTGAATAATTGCAAGCATCATACTTTTTTCAAACATTTAATGTTACTAGCATTGCACTTGACTTGTTACCTATTGCACATTTCAAAATAAACTTGCATCATTTTAATTTATGTAGTTTTTGTTTAGTTTGTTGACAATATTATGTATTACTTGAATTATTTAATAGAGTTCTAGTAAGTATAGATAGATTTGTTTTTTCTCTAATATATAATCAACCTATCTTTAGTTGGCTTTGAGAAGAATATCCATATAATTCCTAATTAGCTTGGGGCCTTTTCACATTCTAATAGAAAAATATATTTATTCTTATTTCAGTTGAATTGCATATTCAATATCTAAGTAATTCTGTTTTTTCTTTATTTCACTTAAAATTATGCGTGAATTTATTATTTATTTATAATTGAATTACATTTTTCTTTGTTATAATTGAATTGCATTAATTATATAATTTTATTATTAGTTAATTAGTATTCATAGGGAATTGTTATATGACCCAATACTATTGTACCTATTTTTTATATCACCCGACATGGGATTGTTTTAATTTGTCAAAATTTATTTTCAAAAGTACACTGTCTGATTATAGAACTAGCATTTACCAAATGGTGTAATGTCAAATTGGGTGGTATAAAAACTTGGTACAAAGTGTTGGGTTAAATAACATTACTTCCTGTTTCAAATGAAAAATTACTAAAATTTTGGTAAAGGCTTTGCAACTAAATGTAAATGTACCCAACTACATATTTTATAGATAGTTATATAAAATATTTTATAGGCCCTCTTGTTTCATTTTTTTTTTCCATTTTCATGTACCTATTTCACATTAAATAGGATGGTAGTAGTTGGTACCAAAGCCAATAATGAAATAGGCATATTCTGCTGGTCAGCTGCCTGGCCTATATGATGTAGGCAATTATTTTCCCCTGGTGAACAATGAAATGTTGTACAAAGTAAAGCACCTACTAGCTGTTGTTTTGTTTTCACGGTGCTCACTTCTGCAGTTTGCATTCAACTGCTTGTAGCAGAAATGACAGATTGTGAACTGATGTATAATTTATCTGGGCAGGGCATTTAACTGCTCGAAGTGATGTTTATGGGTTTGGAGTAGTGCTACTTGAACTGCTACTTGGAAGGAGGGCATTGGATAAGGGCAGACCTAGCCGAGAACATAACTTAGTTGAGTGGGCTCGACCACTTCTGAACAACAATAAGAAAGTTCTAAGGATATTAGACCCTAGAATGGAAGGGCAGTATTCGGTTAAAACGGCAATGACAGTAGCCAACTTGGCATACCAGTGCCTTAGCCAAAATCCAAAGGGTAGACCCCTGATGAGCCAGGTGGTTGAATTACTTGAAGGTGTTCAGACCAAGGACGAATATGCAATGTTTCAAAGCAATGAGAAAGGAGTGACCCTTTATGAGGATCCAGGGCTTTCCCCATTTATTCCAGAAAGAAAAGATCCAACCAGAAGTAATGGAAGGAGCGATCAATCAAATGGAAAAAGCAACAGAAAGCCTTCAACTGATTGTGGTCTTAATAACCCCTGTCCGGACCTTGCAATCTCAAGTCTGGCAAGGAACTAGTATTTAGCATGAATTTGTACCATTATGGATGGAAGTTGAAATTGTAAGAAATGTATCAACTGATCTATCCAATTTGATGTTTTGGAACTGCTGTCTTGTCCATTTCTTAGTGAGAGCTATTGACACGCAATATGCTGGCGCTCTTCCAGTGAAAATTTTCAATTCCGTTTATTTTTTTTTACCTCACAATGTGTAACAACAGATGGAAATTATGTTGAAGATAGAATGTTAGAATGTATAAATGATGGTTTTTGTAGGATAGTGTTGGAGCAACTGTTTGCAAGCATGTAAGTGTATTTTTTTTAAGATGACCAATTGTGATTAACCTCATGTTGGGCTAAATTTTGTGGAATTCATTTCATTTTTAGAAATGAACTCTTTTTAATGAAGAGCGTATATTATATTGTGTTTGGTATTGTTGACATCCAGCTTTAACCCACCCGAAAAAAAAAAAAAAAAAATCTAATGATGAAAAGTCCAAAATGATGAGCTCACAAAAGTAATGGTGTAGCGCACGCCCACAAATGGTAAAAAAAAGGATTCAAACACAATTTTTTAAAGATGGGCTCAAAAAATTTTAAAAAAAGCTTAAATTTTTTTTTTTTTTTACATTGGAGAAAAAGGGGAAGTTTTTTTTTTTTTTTTTTGAGAAAATAGTGGAAAGTTGAAGAGAAAAGAGGGGGAGCTAAAAGAGAAGAGGGGTAAATGGGAGAGAGGAGGAAATAAATGAGTCTAAAATTTGTGGAGAATTAATCATATATATATATATATTAAAGCCAAAGCATAGAGAAGATTTTTACCATATAATGACATGTGGTACTACCATATAATGACATGTGATACTTTATATTTTAAGCATACATGAAATATACTTTTTTTATTTTAATTAAAATAAACTTTTTTAATCTTTTCTTCTTTTTTTTTTTCAATTATTTTTTTTCTAATTAATGTTTTTCACAATCACAAACTAAACTTTTTCAATTATTTTGTTTCTAATTAAGCTAAAATATTATTTTTCTTTTTTCACTAAAATTATGTTTTCTCATGTTAATCTTTTTTTAATCTTCCGCCTCTTTAAAATATAGAAACTCTAATTTTTCTTTTTATTTTATTCCATTATTATAAAATTAAATTAGATGTTATG
>CATIWK010074265.1:0-20133 GCA_949634005.1 Mallotus japonicus
TCAATAAATTAAATTACCAAATAAATCTCTTAAATTATGCAAATGGATCAATTATACCCAAAACACTCTTAATTAATTTATTATTTATTTAAAAACTTATTAAGAATTAACTCTAAGATACGTAAATAGATTACACATCAAGGCTCATGCTCACGAACAAATGCATATAAGGAAGAGTAATTAATAAGCTTAAATGGAATGATCCAATGATAGAGCGGTGATGGCAACCTAATGATACCAGCAGAGCAGATTCTTGTGCCAATTTTTGCCTCTCGAACAGTGTTGTTTGTCGTCCTGTGATTTGTATATTCATGCTTGGTGGCTATATTATATCCAGTGATTGATGAAGAAGGATTGCGCAATGATGAAACATTCCACTCGAGCCCTTTACTTTGATGCCCAACATAAGTGTAAGAATCAACTGCTTTACAAGCTTTGTTTTCGCGTTAATGAAGATGGTGGATTCCTTAACAATCTGGTTGATTTAATTAGTTTGATGGTTCTGTCGTCACTAATATTGAAGAAGCCTTGTCCTAGAACTGAAGTGGATGTTTATTTTGCCGCTGGATTTGAAGGCATTAACACTCTTTAGATAATGGTCATGTGATTAATCAGAATATTGTGGATAATGATTTGTTTATGTTTTATGCAGAATTTTAATTTTCTTTTAATCCTAAACATCGATATTCAATATCCGTTATATTTTAAATAATTTGATTTGATTTAAATTTAATTATAAGAATAAAAAAATATATCAATACCTAATTTAATATAATTATATATATCATGATTCAAATTCAAAATATCACTTAAAAAAAATAGCTTTTCCGGTTGATTGAATGATTATTGGGAACCCTTTTTTAATATGCAAGAAACCAAATATTATATAAAGATCTATTTATGTTTTATGCAAATCTTCAACTTTGTTCCCTTTTTGTATAAGCAGATTCAAATTCAGGACATGTGTGAAGTCATCGGATCAAGTTTGATTTGATTCCAATTTCCATGTAGAGATTAGGTGGGTTATTCAAAAGAATTAACAACATAATTATCAATAATGAGTGGCAAGCACCAAAGGAAGCATTATCAAATAAATAAAAAAAAAAATCCTCCCCTCAAATTAAAAAATACTCCTAATAAGAATTTATGTGGCTACAGACACCAAAAATATTAAATATAAATTTATAAAAAAAAAAGAGTAGTTAGCATTAATTAATATATATAATTCATTAACTCAAATACTGTAGGTTGTTTTCTACATTAACTACATATTACATACAGTCAAATTCAGATTTCAGAAACAAGCTGTTCCATAAGTGGGTCAATTAAATTAGGCCAAAAAATTAAACTACATAAAACACACTACACAAAAATTTGACCATATCCCAAAACCATGAATGAGTCACCCCATTAGTTGTTGTTCTTCATCAGTTTGAGACGTTTAACTGACCGAATGAAACTTCTGCAACAATTAAGGAAATTAAATGATTAATATTTCCTCCCAAAAGAAAAAAAAAATGAAAAAATCACAAAGACTTGGAAATTCTACAGAAGCTAACCTCCAAGATACATCATCAGCAGCAAGTAGCCAATCACCTTCCCTGTCCTGATAAGCTAATCTATAGCTGCTATAATTTGCTTCATCTGTTCAAGAACAGAGGCAAAACACAACAACATCAACTTATATATTATTTGAAAATTCGTATGTTTTTTTTTTTTGGTTAATAAAATTCGTATGTTTCAAGAAACCTTTAGCTACTGCTTACATATTCCAAACATGCCAAGCAAGGTTTCTTTAAGAGCTTGAAAAGAACCATAAAGACTGAGGTCAATTTTTCTTGCTATAGCTACACCATCCATCTTCACCTTCACATAATTTGATGGCCTGCCATGACAATCTGCACACCCATTATTCACCCTCCGGTTATTCTCCAAAACACGAGTCCTCTTCCTCTGGTACTTGATCGGCGGCCACCCCACTATGCCATCATCGCCATCTTCCTGAAATCTGCTTTAACAAAATGAAGCATATGAGTTTTCAAGAATTGCACCAGAGAAGTTGTTGCTGTTAAAAGGAACAATGAAGAAAAGAGGGTAGTAAAGTAAGTATACTCGTTGAAGGCAGAGTGCTTTTCAGAATCTTCATTACGGTCATCATCGTCTTCATCATTTGGCTGATTATTCCAAAGCAAAAGAGGCAACGTCTGATCGGGCGTGTTGTATCTACATGCTCTTAACTCATGGAATACATAAAAGCTACGTTTGTTGTTCTTGTTTTCGTTACCGTCGCTGCTGCTAGACGCATCACTCCTTGCTGCTAGTTGCGGACCCAATTGAAGACAGATAGGCTGGCGATGATTAACATGTTCCGAGTGACCAACATCTTTAGGCTCGTAAACAAAGCTATTTAGGTCAAACCCAAAAACACTAGCGGTTGGAAGAGCAAGACCCAGTTGAAGCTCCATCAATTCATGCAAATAAAACCAAAAGATCGAGTTCTCAAATTCTCAATAAAAAAAAAAAAGAAGGAACAAGAAAAGAGCGTTGTTGTTTGAGATTTCTTTCTTTAATCCGTGCGTTGTAGTCTCTGTGGGTGTGTTGATACGAGGGGTGTGTTGTGGTGTTGTGTTGTATCGAGTTGAATATAGATATAATAAACGAGTAGGTGCAAAAGTGGAAGGAAGGTATATGGTAGTGGGGACAGAGAGAGTAAAAGAGAGAGAGGTGGGCGTGTGAGGAGACAATGTGTAGGAACAGTAGCTTGAGTGTCCGAATCAGTGCTATGCTTTTGGCCGACCTCTTTGCCCACCCTCTTTTTTCGTTCCTTCTATTTATTGCCAATTCGTGAGACCTCTTTTTTTTTTTCTCATTTTCCTTTCGTACGTCTGTCATACAGATCTTAAATGTAACCCACGCGCACCCACTCCTCTGTCCTTTTGTTGGCTAAATTTTATTTTTAAAAGTATGATAAAATATTGTGGTTATATTTTTTTTATTTAAAAAATTATGATATTTTTCATAATATTTATGAATTTATAATTTAATTATATTTGTATTTTAGTGTTCTGCTCAGTAATATTATTAAAAATATATGATATAATGTTAAAATAATATAAATTTTCAATATTAAAATTATTTATTAAGTAGTCTAGCTTTCAACTAACTAAAATGAATCCACTTATATAAAAATAAGATGTATTTTTAATTTTATTAGAAATAAAAATATAATTTTTAAAATAAATTTATAATATCTTTAAAAGTATCTAAATAGTTATATTGGTGGTAAATTATATGTAATATATTTTTATTATTGAAATGTAGTGTTAAATTAAAAATTTATTATAAAATAATGATGATATTTATAGATAGAATATTAAAATTTTAGAAAATAAAACTACATAGTTTTAAATGTTAAGAAAAAAATAAAAAAAAAATCTTTCAATAAAAATGTATCTAACCACATGGTATTATTTCATATTTATCCTTCTTTTTTCTAAATTACTAATTTTCAGAGTTCATAAAAATTCTACTAACTAATTACTTTTGTAGCAAAAGATGCAAAAAAATCTTGCAACTTATATAAAAAAAGCGGATAACACTTTAAATTTTGTGTGGACTCATTGAAGCCCATAAACTTTTAAAAATAGCTCAAATGAATTATTTTCTTAAAAATTGCTGAATAGAAGTTAAATTTTAATTTGTGGAATTATAAAAGGAAAAAAAAACCCTTAATCATTCGCTTTAATATAATTAAACCTTAAATATTTTTAAAATTCAAAATATTTATTTTTTTATTACTTAACATTTCATTTGTAAATTTTTTAAAGTGTAAAATTATTTTTAAAAGATTCATAATTTTTTAAAAATTATTTATTTTTAAAAATGTTGTTTTTTTTAACTAAACCAATAATATTTACTAATCCGGTTTAACTCAAATATAATTATAAAAATAATAAAAATCTTTTAATAATTAATTTAACATGACTACATATATAATGATTCAAACGCAAAATATCACTTTAAAGGCTTGTTTAATCAACTAATAGCTGATAATTTTTAATTAGTTGGTGAAATTTTGTTAGTTTAATATATTAAATGATCATTAAGGGTATAAAATATTCTTAAATATAATTTAGTAAATCTTTTACAATATTGTTTAATTATGAAAATCGTTTAAAAAAGTTTATAGTCATGGGAAAAATTATTATTTTAATTAATTATTAAAATTATTAATAAAAAATATTTAAAATTTAGTTTTAAATATAAATTATACTGATATAAGTTTTTAACAAAAGTTATAAATATCAATATTATAATTATTTAAATTCAAAATAATATTTATTTTATTATAAATTATAGAAATTAATTATATTCATTTAATTTTAGAAAATTAATTTTTATTAATTAATTTTAATAAGGGTAATATAGTTCAAATAAAAAATAAATTTAAATAACTATCAGGTGATGGAAAAAAAATTTCAAAATAGAGCTTATAAAATAGGTACACTTAAATTTTAGTTGATTGAAAAAAACCTCTATTACTAAAATTAGTTGTACCAATAAACACCCCCATAAATAATAACAGTTTATATCAGCTGATTTCAACAGTTATTGGTGGTTCCGTTTTTTTAAAATAATTAATAGAATGAAAATTAGACTATTTAAATATTAATTAACTTAATAATACAAGTAGTCTAATTTTTAAATTAAGTAAAAATTAAATTTTAAATTGTTGACTTAACATTTTTTTATACTTTAAAAAGATCAGTTTCATTATTATAAAACTCTCTTTTGTTATTTTAATTGTATCAATTATATATTTTATTTTATAAATAATAAAAATAAATTATAATTTTAAAATGAAAAATATCTTATTTTTTTAAGTACTAAAAAGTCATTGCGCAAGTGTTGGTCATTAGATCCGTTAATTATATACTCTGAATTTACTTATTGTATACTCATAAGTTTTTTTTTTTTTTTTGAGAATGATATACTCATAATTAACACTAATAAAATTATGCATTGTACATTGGAATATTAATAAGCCTAATGAGAATTATAAATTAATTTCTGAAATATAAATAAATACAATAAATCTAAATTCCTGTTTGTTTAAAACAGGAAAAGAATCTAATAAAAGAAAAAAAAAACCGACAAAAATTTGTGACTTCAGAGCATCAATTTTTCTTTCTTTCTTTCTTTCTTTCTTCCGTTTTATCTTTTTCGTTGTTGGTAGAAAAGTGGTAACTGCTAGTAGACATCACATGTTAAAGCTTAGAGCTGATTCGAATTGGGATTCGACTTCTAAATTCTTAAGTTTATTTAATTATTTAGTTTCAATATTTTAATTAATTTTAATTTTTAGTTAAAAATATTTACTTTTTTTTATGTATTTTTCATTTAAGTTGAATTTAGATATGTTAAACAAATTTGAAAAATAAATATTCTCAAATCTAACTAAAAATATTTGAATTTCTAAATCTAAACACATAAATTTATATTTATATTCAAAAAGTTGTTTTTCTATTTATTCAAAATTGAATAAACGATAGATTAGTAAAAAATTTTCACAATTAGCTGCATAAGAAGTTGGCAACGGCATCCTGTATGCATAGTTTAAGTGATAAAAAGTGTAGATATCAAGTGTGAAAAGCAGAATTTAAACCTTCATTTCCCTTTGCTCTCCCCCTTGCTGTGAGAATTTTTTATTTTGGTTAATAAAGTCATATGACCTATACTTTGATGAACTGCATAATAAATGACAGTCCTCCCCTTTAAATCACCTCAAAAAAAAAAAAAGACAATGGCAAAGTATTTCTTTTAAATAAGGTAAAAATAAAATTTCATAAATCAATAACGGTAGAATCCGTTTCTTTTTAAATCTGATAAAAATAAATAAATAAATAAATAATAATATGATTAACCTATATTTTATAATATTTTTTTTAAATGACCATTTAGTTATTTGATCACTTTATACATAAAATATATATATTCACACATGAGCAATAACTTTTGTTTTGAAAAATTTTAAGTTATGCAGATATATAATGAACAAAAAAAAAAAATATTAAAATCTTCAACGAATTTGCTACGTAAAAAGATAAAATTTCTGTTTCATTAAGGTTGTGGAGTACACCCATAGTTAGGGGAGCGTGGGAGGTGTTTTGGAGCTCAGACGGACCCACCAGATTAAAGGACTAAAAATTAAAAATAAAAGAAACAAGATTTGTTAGTCAAAGAAATATGGACCAAATGTGGATCCCACGAACTAAATGCGAATGCTTTGTTGCTGGACGCGTAGCCTATTCTCTTCTAAATCTGCCTTCCTTAACATATACACATGTCTGCTTGCTGACGACGTGCTACCTCATTACACATCCTATGCACACAATGTCCTTTCTCTAGATTTTTTTTTCTCAAGTCTTTTTTACTTTTAAATTTCTAATATATAAATATATTTTTTAATTTTTCATTTCAATTATAATAGAATTACAAATACGGTTAAAATTTTTCAACAGTAATTTAATATTACTCCATATATTACAATTCGAATATACCAGAATTAGTTCTTACTGATATCAATGGTTATTCTTAATAATTAAATTTAATTTTGCATTTTCTAAATGTATGATATTAAATTTGGGGAGATTCTATAATAATTTTATTTTTTTTGGTACAGAGGGAGAGGGATTACCCCAAACAGCAAAGAGCCAAGCTCAGGTTCTAATCACCCTAGGTCAGGCTACACCGACCTCATCATTCCTAAGCAATTGGACAATTTCTGAAGGATAACTTGACAGCTCATAAAATCCTCGACGTTGCAGCAGAGCAAGATTTGCTAGTTCATTTGCAACAGCATTCCCTTCTCGGTAGACATGGCCGACTGTCACACGCCAATCCCTGGAAATAAGTTCCTTGCAGTCAGTAATTATGTTCTGGCAATGGTTTTCGCAAGTAGCAGCAGCAGAGAGCCACCTTACAACCAACTGAGAGTCAACCTCTACAATTAGGCGACGAAAACCTTTGTTCCAAGCAAGCTTTAAGCCATAGTAGATAGCCCAACATTCTACAAGAGTTGAATCACAATGACCAATATTAACCAGATAGCCTCTCATCCAACGTCCCATGTGATCACGAATAGCTCCTCCGCCCCCAGCTACACCCGGATTGCCTTTACTGCATCCATCCGTATTGAACGTCCAACATCCATCCGTATTGAATGTCCAGCATCCCTCCATTGGAGGGTTCCAACTCACAAGGGAAATTTTCTTAGTTCTGTAATGCTGTGTAGTGATACAAGCATTCGAATTAAAAAGCTCGTTTAATTTCAGTAAAACTATTATGGATCCAGTGCATCTTAGCATCAAGATGAACAACATGTTCATGAAATACATAAGTATTCCTCCACTTCCAAAGGTTCCATAGAGTATTCACAAAGTAAACATTCCAGTCGCCATCACAGGGAAAAGTTTGAACGCCTGTCACATTATTCCATAGCCACTCGTCATAAGGCAAAGAAAAGAACCTGTTGGAATAAGAAGCAGGAATAATTCTCTTCCAAACCCGGTTAGCCATTTCACACCTTTTAAAAATATGCTCTAAGTCTTCCTTAGTTCTCCTGCAACAAGGACATCCTTCGTTGTTCGAGAACCCTCTCTTAACTCTGTCCACATTGGTAATCAGGCGATTATGCCCTACAACGCATAAAAACATTCGAACTCTTTGTGGAATTGCCAACTTCCAAATTGCTTTCCAAGGCACTGAATCAGCAGGCGTTGTATGGAGACATGTTTCATTGGCAGATTTGACCGTAAAAATCCCATTCGAAGATAAACTCCAATATATGCCATCATTGATTTCAGAATGAGGGCGAAGAAAAAAGACAGCCAACTTATCTTCGATTTCTTTCGAAAGTCGCCCATGAATGGCATCCCAATTCTAGCCTTGGCCATCAATCCAATAGTCCCTCACCCATTTAAATTGTTCTGTAGCTGAGATATCTCCTACACAAAACTTAAGCAGAGGTCTATCCAGTAACCACGGTTGTTGCCAAAAGAGTGTGTCAGCCCCATTCACTACTTTCACTCTGTAACCTTTATTCAAAATAGGCGCTGCATTAACAATTCCTCTCCATGTCTTAGAAGCATTGGTAGGAGCCGATAAGTTTTGTACATCCTGACCCCTTCGAGAATATTTGTTCCAAAGCACCTGCGCCCAAAGTTGTTGTGGAGATTTAATTAAACGCCATCCCATCTTAGCTAAAAAAGCTAAATTCATTTGATGAAGACGCTTGAAGCCAAGGCCCCCATTTCATTTAGGACATGTAATCGATCCCCAATTAATCAGATTCAAGGTTTTTTTTTTTTATTATTTGCTCCCCATAAGAACTGGCATGCAAGTCTCTCAATTTCATTACAAACACCAATAGGCAGCTGCACCGTCTGCATTGAGAAAAGGAATGGTTTGTATAACATATTGTACAAGAGTAGCTCTACCAGCGATGTTGAGATTCTTGGCTCTCCAACCAGTCAATCTAGCTGAAATTTTCTCAAGAATGTGATCATATGTAGATTTTAACATCCGTCCATAAATATATGGATTGCCCAGGTACATTCCTAGATTATCAGTTAAAGGAATAAGAGACGCAGAAGAGATGGCCTGAGCTATTGCATTATTCACATTTAGAGAGCAAAATATCTATGATTTGGAGTAATTCACACGTTGTCCCAAAACTGTACAAAACGACTGGAGGCATTCCATAATCATTTGAATCTGCTGCACGGACGCTTCTGCAAAGAGAACCATATCATCGACGAAAAAAAGGTGGTAGATAGACGGGCCCCACCTAGAAACTTTGATAGGCTTCCACTGATGCATATCCACCCTTTGAGAGATTAACTGGGCCAATCTCTCAATACATAGGACAAATAAATATGGAGATATCGGGTCTCCCTGTCGAATACCTCTTATGGGTGTAAACTGCTCCATTTTCGCCCCATTCCATAAAATAGATAGGTTAGCTGATGATACACCAGTCATAATATAATTGATCCAAATGTCATTAAAGCTAATGTCTTGAATAGTATCTTTGATAAATTCCCAGGAAAGTCGATCATAGGCTTTTTCTAAGTCAATCTTGATAGCCATATAACCCACACCTGACTTCTTGTTCCTCATGTAGTAGAGCAATTCCTGATAAATAACAACATTATCTGTCAATTGTCTCCCCGGAATAAAACTACATTGGGTTAGGGCTATGATCAGGAAGAATGCTCTTTAAGCGATTAACCATCATTTTAGTAATGGTTTTATAAGCAACATTACACAAACTAATTGGTCGAAGGTGTTTGACGTATTCCAAACTCTGAATTTTGGGGATTAGGACTAGAAGAGTATCGTTTATCCCATCCTGTAACTGTCCTGTATGAAAGAAGTTGAGGACGAAGGAGATAAGAGAAGCATCAACTGTTCCCCATATTTTCTAGAAAAATCCAGCATGGAAGCCATTTGGCCTTGGTGCCTTGAAGGGAGCCATATTGAAGATCACTGTCTTTACTTCCTCAGCAGTAAAATCTTGTGCCAAAATAGCTTGGTGGTGAGCAAAGAGTGGAGGAAAAAGACCACATTGTATAGAATTAGCATAACAAGGAGCATCAGCGGCATAGAGATCTTTATAGAAATTCATTACCATCTGTTGTAAAGACTCGGTATTAGAAATCCAGTTGCCACTCTCATCTTTCAATTTCTGAATTCTATTTGTTCCACGTTTAACAACTGTAGATAAATGGAAGAATTTCGTATTTCTATCTCCTGAGACTATCCACTCTTCCCTGGATTTCTAGAACCATATTAATTCTTCCTGAGACAAAACCAAATCAAGTTCTTTTTTCAGTTTGGATTCCAATTTTAACAGATGGTTAGCTGGTTGGATATCACAGAGTCTTTGGATGCCCTGTATTCTGGATAAAAGGCATTTTTTCCTCTTCATAACGTGTCCAAAAACGTTTTGATTCCACTCTTGTAAGGAGCGAGAAATATTAGCAGTGTTTAAGGCAAAATTGTAGCTATCATTCTAATTTGTCTGAACAACAGTAAGAAAATCCTTGTGCAGCAGCCATGCCGCTTCAAATTTAAAAGGATGAGGGACCCAAGGAGAAGTGTTCCCATAAAGAGAAATTAAAATCGGATTGTGGTATGATTGACACCGAGGTAAATGATGAATCTCTGCTTCAGGGTACATCTATTTCCATTCAGCGTTACATAAGGCCCGATCGAGACGAGCTCTTTTATATGTATCTAAATGCCTGCCTTTGTACCAGGTAAATTGCTCACCTTTAAAACCCAGATCAATAAGTGCTTCATTAAACACCAACTGTGCAAATTGGCTATTCCGTCGATGAGAGAAATTCTCCGGATTACTGACTTCATTTATAAATAGAACCGTATTGAAATCTCCTGAGATAAGCCATGGAGTTGCATTATTCATACTACGTAAAGTTAATTCAGACCAAAGAGATTTACGAAATACCGGCGAGGGGCTGCCATATACTAGAGAAAAACACCAAGGAACTTCTTTTCCAGTAATAACATAAGCTTGGATGAATTGAGGGTGAGTACGAATAATCTGTAACTGAACTAATTTAGTCCAAAAAAGCCATAATCCCCCGCTAAAACCCAATGCTTCCACTCTGGTCCAATGTGCAAATCCAAGTCTCATACAAATCACATTAGCTTGAGCACTGCTAACTTTTGGCTCCACCAGCCCCAAAATAGCAGGTTTGTGAATTTGGAGTAGAAATTTTAGGGTGTGTTGGAATTCTTTTCCTTTGGCACCTTGAAAATTCTAAGTTATGATCTTCATTAAATAAGGAGAAGAAAGGAGAAGGTTATACAACCCAATAAACTAGTAAGAAATACATAATACTTCAAGCACATCAAGAGGGTTAATTAACATGACCTCTCTCAACTACCATTCCTTCCTCATCGAAAGGATCTACCTCTGTTGTGTCAAATTGCATGTTATCTTCATTGGCACCATTACCCTCAATTACTTCATCTGTATATCTTTCTTGTGCTTCTGGATCTTTGGAAGGGGGATTCGAAGTATATCGGGTATTCAAAGAAGAATTTGCTTGATGTGAAGCGGTAAGAACATCATTATTTTCTTGTGCTTTAGAATAAATCACATGATTGATAACTTTTGAAACCACCTGGTCTTTCATTCTACCTCTACTTATAACTGTATGCTCTTCCATGGCTGCTGCCTTGTTCACTGCCAAATTGTCTCTTTTAGGGTGAATTGTAGTCTCTGAGGTATGTTTCACCTCTGGCAGATGTTGCATTCTAGACATTGAAGAACTAGGCTTATCTTGGGCTTGACTTCTAGAATTGGCTCCTCTACCTCGGCCCCTTCCCCTATAGGTATGGGCTTCTCTACCACCATGACCCATATCAACAAATGTTAGCTCTGGCCCCTCAACACCAACCCTACTCCCTTCTCCTTGATGAGAATCTTCTTCAATATCTTCTAAAACAGAAAAGCGGGATTTTAGGGGGTTTGAAATCTCACCAGCTTTCTTTTCTCTGTCAATCCCCTCTTTTTCTATCTTGGAAAGGGTGACTATCTTATCTTTATGTCTGTTGTTCCTCTTGCCTCTTGTGTTTGCCAGCATCCAAGGACCATACGATTCGAGGATCTCGGGATTGGCAAGATTTTCCACATTTCTAATATGAACATAATCATCTCCCTGCTGTTCCTCCCCTCCTGTCACTTCTGTCTCCGCCTCCTGAGGCTTAGTTACCAATGGACAATGCTCTTTTTGGTGACCGTATTTACCACATTCAAAACAAATTAAATGAATGCCTTCATATTCCAGGTGACGGGTTCTCCTCCTTAGCTGGAATTTTGACATGAGAGGCTTTGTTAAATCCACTTCTACACAAATTCTTGCAAATTTTCCTCTCGATACTGCACTTGTATTTTCATCAATTTTTATGGGTTTGCCTATTTTTGATCCCACCTGCATAAGAAAATGGTGATCAAAATATTCAATAGGCAAGCAAGGTATTCTAACTCAGACCAGAATTCTTTCCATAACATCTTGTTCCAGATCAAAATTGGGACACCATTTGCGTACTATTAGGTAATGGTCTAAAACCATCCATGGACCACCATACAAAGCATACTCGTAATCCTCAACTGATACAAACTTGACTAAGAAATAGTCATTTTCAATGGCCACTACATCCATGGATGATTTGGGGCACCATAAAGCCTTCATATGGGATTCAAGATACTTGAATCCAACTGTTCTTCCCATGACTTTAACAATGAGAGTCTGTTGCCAAGGTTTCCTAAGATGTTGTTTCTCCTCCCGCGAGATTGTGATGATCAGGCATTCATCTCCTCCCTCCTACTCTATTATATCCTCATCATCATCTGATATGGAATCATCAATCATTTCCTGGTTACCCATAGGATCCTTATTAAGCAAGGTATCCCTAAAAGAAGGCTTTTGTGTATCCGCAATTCCTTGAACCACTAACGATGGATCCGGGATAGGATCCACCATTAGCTCCATTTGTTCTGGCTCCAGATCATATCCACTGTTCTTTTTCACCTTCTTGTTACTTCGTGCTAGCAGGTCAGCTTCTTGCTCTGTGTGGTTGGCTCTCTCACTCATAATCGCATTTGATTATACTTTATTTTGATCACCATTGAATGAACATATTTCTCATGATCCAATAGTGGTTATTGACAAAGTAAAATTTACTTTTCAAAAATTAAAATAATTATAGAAAGCACCATTAAATTTATTTTAAATTTCAGAATTTAAATATATGTTTTTTTAAAAAAAATTGTCTTCATGATATTCGCATCAAACAACATTATATCCCAACGTGATGCTCGATATCCATAAATGGCCTCATTGTCTTTGGCAATGGAGACTTTTTCTTTTTCTTTTGTAGTTTTTTTCCACTAAAAAATATGCTATCTTTTTTCACAAATTTTCTAATTTTAGTGTGAAAGATTTTTAACCGATAAGGGGTGATAAAGATCTATAATTACAGGATATTATTTTATCATTAAATATTCAACATTTTTTCCAAAATTATTGATATTCACAATATATAAGATTTTAATTAATTTAATTTAATCTAAATAAAACTATAAAAATGAAAAAATTTTAAATTTTATTACAAATATTAGGTTGTAAGATGTTTTTTTATTTCAGTAGTTATGAGAATTTCAATTATTTTTAAGTTTAAATTGGATGAATTTTTAAGAAAAATAATATTAAAAAAATTTGTTTTTGAATAACTAGTAGATATAATTAATTTCTAACACTATAAGAGAGAGAAATTTTAATCTTACTCTCCTCAATATGATGTTCACACTTTTTACTACTTGGATTATTTGAGAGATGAAAACAGTGCTCAATCTACCAAGGAAAGAAAAACATATAACATAAACGTGACCATAAAATAATTAAAATTTTCGACAATAACATGTGAAACATTAGATAATTTGATTCTTTTTGTCCCACATATATAATAATATATAATTCGATTGAACAAGAGAACTAGAAATGAGATACACACGATCCATTATAAACCAAGCAACTAACTACAAAAATGTTTTCATGTCTTTGACAAAAGGAGAAAATAATTAAATCATATGACTTAATCAAATTAACGTCAAAACATAGACATGCTCCCTATGTGCTAACTTTTGTTGGGGTCATGTTCGGTTTCTCCATTAAAATAAGGTTTTACTCTATGTGCAGTTTTCACAATTTCTCTGTTTGTCTTTTAATTTACAAATTAATCATTTTAATAATTTAATTTACTAAAACTATGGTTTCTAAATATATTTTATTTAAACCGTCAGTATTCATAATGTATTGGATTCTAACTATTTTAATTTAATAAAAATGCATCTGCATACATTATATCTTAAATCTGAAATGTCACTTAAACGAGAACAGTTTTTTATCAGCTGATTCTAATTAATATTAAATAAATAAATTTAATCTAATTAAGAGTTCTATAAATTTTTATTCTAACTTAATTATAATATTAAAAAGTGTTAATAAGTTTTATTTTTATTAAAATAAGATATTAAAATAGTCAATTTTTTTAACAACTAATATAAATGTTTAAGTCTCATGATTTGAAATGGGAAAGTAAGGAAGATTTGGAGGATCGAATTCTGTTTTGGTCCATAATAGAATATTTTACCATTCGTTGTATACAGACTAGGCAATAGCTAGTTTGTAGATTGAGAGATACAGCCAATTAGAAAAAATATCAAATTCACATAGACACAGATATATCAGGTCATTAAAAAAAAAAAAATAATGTTATGCTGTCTCTTTCAACTACAAACCATATAGGGTTCCAATAAAGGGTATGCTGGCAAATTTGCCTGCTACGAGCTAAAAACAAGCTTCTTCTCCACAGCTTCACTGTCACAAGTTAGAGTTGTGTTACGAAGCCAACTTCACGTGAATCGATCTTGCTCTGCCGGCAAGCCCACGGTATGGGTGTTAGAGTCTGGACCAAATAAACCGCACGAGTGGGGGAGGTGCTTGCCTTTGGTGCTACCCACATTCCAACATTAGCTTCACTAATGTCTTCAAATTTTATTACCACAGAGGATTATTGAATTTAGCTATAATATATCAATATTAATTAATTAAATATATCAATTTTTAAATTAATTAGACTTCTGTAAATTTTAGATTCGTAGTTTCACTATTCTAATACTACTATTATTGGATTTAGTTCTAAAGCATATTGGTAAAAAAAACTGTAATGTTTACAGTTTATTATAAATTCATTTTAATTTAATTTAATTAATTGTTTAGAATAGTATTATAAAATATAATTTAGTCAAGATTTTAAAAAATATTCACTTGACTGGTTTTATTTTATCTTTTTGATTGGTTTTGATTAAAGTGCATATTATGTTAAAATTATAAATAATTAATTAAATTAGAAGAATTTTATCAAATTTTAAAGATAAAAATAAATTTATAAAAAGCTGTATAAATCTAATTCTAATTTAAGTTGACGTTATCAATTTTTAATTTATTCATATTTCATTATTAACTTTATTTTAATTTATTTTTGGCTTTAATTCCCATTATTAATTTACATATAAATTAAGTAAGAGGATAAATTTGGGGAAAAAGTATTTGTCTTCACTTGTAACTCCATTAGCTATAACCCACGTGTTCAGTGGTCCAAACCCATTTGATTAATTACACTACATGATGCTAACTAATGCATGCATATGCATGTGGCCAAGGTGAAAAGGGGACCTAAGAAACATTAATCCCAAGTTGTATCTATCTCGATGTTTTGAAATAAGTACACGCACACATGTACATATGACTTACGTTAATGGGTGAGATTGCTTGCTTGCTTGCTTGAGTTGCATATAAATGGCAAAAAGAATCAAACAAAAATCTCTATTCGAGTGGCTATTCTTCTTGTGGTAGGTTGTTTTCAATGAGTCAAAAACACTATATGTAGGAAGGGGAAGATCTAGTGCACAGGGAGGTCCCCTCTTTTGGAGTTCATGGTTTTTGCATAGAG
Source organism: Mallotus japonicus (assembly GCA_949634005.1). Lineage (NCBI taxonomy): Eukaryota > Viridiplantae > Streptophyta > Magnoliopsida > Malpighiales > Euphorbiaceae > Mallotus > Mallotus japonicus. Next base: position 15,607 of record CATIWK010074265.1, read on the forward strand.
GATAAATTTTTGGTGGATTCACCAATTTTGTAAGGCGCATGCTTATCATTAATGCAAAATTTTCAACGCATAGGACATTTTATACTTATTTTATTGAAAAAAATCTTAAATGATTTGTCGAAACCGTGAAACTTGTGATCCTTACTAAAAGAGAAATTATTTCTTTTTTTTTTAACGAGAAAACTTATTGTTCATGTACTAACATCCAGGTAATTACTAACTGGATGAAGCTCATGAACATACTTATGTACACACACAACCATAAATTAACGATGTGAAATTCTAAAGGACCAGTCTCTGTCCGGCCAACCCAGAAGCAAAGCCACCCAAGAGTGACTTCACTCCCGAGAAATTATTTCATCTGTTGTAATATTTTTATGTTGTTCACATATTTATCACTTTTTAAAAAAAATTTGTAAAAAGGGAAAATTTAAATTTAAAACGTTACTATCCAAGAGGGTGTGGATGAGTTGGTGAGGGACTCTTCCAGCTTAACTAGAGGTCTCGGGTTCGAACCCTGGGTACGCAACTACTTTAAAACTCTTGAGGTAGACCTTTGCCGCCCTTCGGGGTCCGTCCCGGGTTGAGCGGGGATTAGTTTAGGTGTGGTACGAGCTTAAAGACACCTCCCACAATTGAAGTCCTCCCAGGATACCTCGTACTTAGACAAAAAAAAAATTTAAACATTACTCATATGCATCAACCGACAATTTAAAAAAAATATCATTTTTAAAAAATTTTAGCAACATCCAAAATAATATACCTACGAATTTTGTCAACTAAATTAATTTTAATGAATCCAATTAAATTACTTTTTTTATTGATTGACAAAAAGAATCTTAGATAAAATTACTATATAATCTGTCCACCTAGAATCATATTGATTGACGTTAGAAATATCTTGGAAATGATCATATATTATAAATGGTTAATTTTTTAAATGATATTATTTGTACATATCTTGTGTGAGGATGCGATAAATATTATATCAAGAGTTCAACAATCAAGAATATAGCATTAGTTATATATTATAGGTGGTTACACTCTTGATATAATACAGCACCACATATTAGCTAAATAAGTTGTTGTAGATTAAAATTCTTTAAAACTAATGTAAGTTGTTGAACTCTTGATATAATATTTAACCTCACACTAGGGTGGTTAAGGTTCATTGAACTGTTGCTTTTGGTTCGAAATTGATGGTCCATAGTTCAAGCAAAGGTGAAGTTGGACTAGAATCGGCTCCATTCAGATTTAAAGTTGATTTTAGTTTGGTCAGTTTTGGTTTCGGCTTGGCTTGCTAGTTTGATAAATTAATTTATTTTTTGAAATTTTTTAATAGGGAGATGTACCGGCCTTGAACCGGTTATCCTCCAGTTTTGAGATGGTTCGAAACCGATTCCAAATTTGATTGGTTCCAGTTTTAATTTTGATCGGACTGATTCAAAACTCAAACCGGTCCACAGAGCCCTACCTCACAATATATGTACAAATAATGTATATTTAACGCATTTTCACACAACATGCACAAGGTCATATGTACAAATAATAAACTATATTATATCTTGTGTGAGGATGCCTTAAATATCATATCAAGAGTTAATATATATGGTGCAATCCACAACTTAATTAGTTTTAAAGAATTTTAATCATGCGAATAAAGAAAGTAGTCTAATAATTTTTTTCCAAAAATATGTTGAATAAAAGGCGACTTAAATTTTATTTTTGCCTATTTATAAAATTAATTTCTTTTAATTTAAAAGAAAAAAAAATTACTTCAATTTGTATAGTGCAATATACATTGTATTAATATTTAAATCATTTTTTTATTAATAAAAAAAATAACCATAAAATGGGGCAATTTGAAGAAAAATTGAATATGAACATGCATGTTTCCAAAGCAAAACTAAAGTAAAAAGACTTATGGGTGTATAATTGTGGGACAAAAGTAATTTATTAAAGAGAAGATGTTGGGATGCAATATGATGGGGTTAATATCTTTAAAAACTCATTGTCGGATTAGCATTTTCAATCCTAACATTGCTTGGTAGACAAAGCAACTTGTTAGATTGAGACTTGTTATTATTGTATCATTCATCTTTTCCAATTGCTTGTTTCTTGTGTTTTGGGATGAATCTTTGAATGATAATCCTTCCAATTTTTGGGATTTTGCATCCATTCCCATCACACGTGAAACTCTTTAATTTTTTGTTGTGTTGTTTTGTGCATGGTTCACCTCATCAATAATCCGGAAGAAAATTATTAAAAAAAATCATATGCAAATTATTTTTTATAAACTATATGGTCAATGACTATGATATATTAATTTCAAAATTAATTCTAAAGAATTATTATTTATTTATTTTTTTCAACAAATATAAAAAATTTAAATTTACATTACCATGATTGAACCCATAATTTTTTTTTTTTATGTTTTAAAGGAATTTTCGTCTCCTAACTATACTAAAGCTTGGTCGTTATTTTTTATTACTTAAGAAAAGAAACATAAATTTAATAAAATATCGCATGAAATTTTTGTCACCGTGGAAAAATGCTAAGTAAGAATGAGATTTCAAATTCTAAAGTTATCACAAACAAAAGTTTGTTACCATTCTTTAAAATTTTATATACAATATTGTCTATCTTAATTTAACCGAATTTTAAACAATAAATTTATTATGATGCATCAATGTTTACTAGTTTTTTTTTTTGTCCATTAATATATCATTAATGAGAAAAAAATTATAAGATATTACAACCAAATCTAATAAATTAAAAATAATGTCGAAGATTATTCGAAAAAAACAGTCCAAAAGACTATAATAATTTTTCACAATAACTCAAACAACAAACCAGATGTAGGTAGATTCATAAACTTTAATATGTGATCAAGTTTCATATCAAAGAGACATGCACACGGTTCGACTTCTAACTCGAAGGAGGGAGAGGGACTTGAAATCAAATAACACATCAAACTTGAATTTAAGCATTGATTTGGATCTCTAAAAATTCTTAAATAAATAATTTTATATCAGAAAAACCATAAAAGTGGGATAAAAACCTCACACTAATTTAATATTAAAACTCAAATCTAACTTGTTTATAAGATAAATCACAAAAAGTTAGGTATTTGGGCGATTTTTGGAAAAAAAAAAAAAAGCCAGAAACCACCGTAAAACCAGAGGAAAACACATGAAAGGGATGAAGAAACAGTAAAAAACGAGAGGAGATATCATACCGATTAAAATACTAATCACTTAATTAAATACTTTTTAGTTTACCAATTTCTTATATGACTTGGTTTGACACCATTTCAGAAAAGAAAACTTAACAGGCATCAATTTGTCTGGTCTCAAGACCAAAGATTATAAGATGAGAAAAAAAAAAAAAAGATGAGAAGATGAGAGAATTTTGTTGAAAAGAAAACATAGCAGAAACAAGCCCATCCTGGAAATTACCTAAACTTTTAGCCCAGAAAGTTATGGGTGTGGTGTTAGCTTTGTTCAGAAACAGAAGTGGACCAGGTTTATCACTTGCCGTGGTCGACAGGTTGTGTTTTGGTCCAACCAAAGATTAGGCTTTGGGCATGGCCGCCAGGATTTGTGAGCCTCTCATATCTCTTCTCTGAAATGGAAAATTGTTAAAATTATAATTATGATTTCACTTTCATATCTCAGTGCCCTAAGATGGGATAGTTTTCCATCCAGTCACAGAATTTAGCATAATATTTATCAAAATATTACTTAATCACTTGACTACTTATTAAGTAAAAGGAAAAAAACCTCTTTAATTTTCTAAAATAAAAAAATAAATTACAATAAATATATTTTATAAAAATAATATTAAACAATATTAAAAGGAAAAAAATACATGTTTAATGCTAAAGACAATAAATCCCGTAGCAATTCATAAATAAGTTTAGATAAAGTTATATATGAATTAAATATTTCCACTTCATGGCTTAAATTTTTGGTTGGATAGAGCTTGAATCGATATATATATATATATATATATTTTTTTTTTTTTCTCGACTTTTTTTTTTTAATTTCTTTCAATATGGTACCATTTTGAACATATGTATAATATGACATATTCTGTGCAGATTATTAAATCAAATCAAATGTGTAATGTGTTGCAAAATGACAAGAAAGAGGTTAATCATATTATATTCTTTGGCTAGAATAAAACAAATAAGTAAAAGTAGGGGTGTGCACGGTCCGGGTCGGTCCGGAGATTTCAAATTCTCCGGACCCGTCCCAAAATGTCGGAGATTTAAAAATTAAGGCTCCGGAATTGCTCCAAATTTTAGGTTCGGAGATTAAAATTTTTGGTTCAATTCGGTTCGGAGATCGGTTATTCTCCAAATTAAAATTTTCGGGTCAAATAGGTTCGGAGATCGGTTCTTCTCCAATTTAAAAAATAAATAAATATAAAATTCAAATTAAACTACGAACCATTTTATAATTTTATTATAAAATTAAATGATTTTTTATAGTTTTATTTACCATTATTTTTTACTCTCAAAAT
>CATIWK010074282.1:0-19215 GCA_949634005.1 Mallotus japonicus
TAAAATAATTATAGGTATAAATATAATAATTATTTAATTATAATTTACAATAATATTTATTTAATTATGAACTATAAAAAAATTAATTATATACATTTAATTTTAATTTAAATGAAGTTATTTGTTAGTAGTTATTTTTAACAAGAGTAAAATAATCTAAACAAAAAAGAAACATAAATTAGCTATCAACTGATTGGAAAAAGCTCCAAAATAGAACTTTTCAAATCAGCAGCTGTTTTGATTAAAATCAGCTATCAGCTGCTGATTTTGGTGTTTTACCAAACACTTAAATTATAGCTGATTGAGGAAAAACCTCTATCAACTACCCTAAAAAGCTAAACCAAACACCCCTCAAGACCTCCTCATCTATTTTATACCATGTTTAACTTTCTGGGGATTTGGGAACAGAATGTATCCATGAAAATTGCATACAGCAGTAGCAACAAACACTGAATTATAAATCAAAACAAAATATTTATATTGAACTGGTCTTATATACAAAAGAATAATAAGATTCTTCCATATCCCAATACCAATTAAAGAAAAGCCAGTTGGGGAATTTGGGATTTTTTAAAAATGAAAAATCTTAGAATATAGTCTTGGAAACTGCAAATTACATTAAATAATAAAATCCAGAACAAGGTGTTTTCTTTAACATATATAACAACCATAAAAAATATGATTAAAACCTGCATACAAAAGAACTAACTAACTGAAAAATATCATGATCACCATCATCATCCAACTTGAAGAAAACAACTAATTACAGTTGATATTGAGATTAGTACCTGTAATCAAGATTAAGAATATGAACAACACAGCACCCCATAAATCTGCTTCCTCTTCTGGCATGATCAATCTTTATATAATATATATACAAAACATATACACTAATACTATATTTTGAATCTTCCCCTCCTCTTCCTCCTCCTCTGTCGTCGTCGTCTTCTTCTTCTGCTGGACGTTGTTGTTCTTGAAATATTGTACTGTGGCAATAATTAAGTTCTATATATTACAAAGAAAAAAAAAAGGAAGAAAAGAAAAAGATTGGATTGGACAAGAAGCAAAATGAAGTAACAATATTTGAGGTTCAGAAATTAAAAATGGTAGTTAAATTTGAAAGCACTCCAGTGTCGTGGTTGAAGTATACATGGCCTACGCCTGCCCGCAGGTAGACCAAACCATTCTTTAAGGAAAACAAAATGCTTTTTTTTCTTTTTCAACCTTTGAATCTTTATATTTATATTCTTGAAACAACATGACAAATAATTTTTTTTTCAAAAAAAGAGAAAGAGATGTCTAAGAATTGTATCTTACTATATAGTATTTGATTAATTTAATAATGTCTTTGTTTAAAAACAATAGTTTTATTTGATTTCTCTTACTATATATTGCTATTTGAAAAAAAAATTACAATTTTTTTTTATTATTTTTTAAAATTTATATATATATATATATATATATATATATATGTTGGCCCTTACAAACCGGGAGAAAAGGGAGGAGATAGAGATTTGTTATAAAATTTCCTGCTATATCTGTTACAGCTTGGTCGTTCGGTCAAAATAACTCAAATGTTAAATTAATTATGCTATTAGATACTGAAAATATTAAATAATAATAATAATATACAATCACATCCCATTTGAAGTGTTAGGCGCTGCTCGTTTGTATGTAGAGTTACATTTAATATTTCAGTTTGAAATTTGATACGATCTGTGTAAAACAATAAAGTGACTTATAAGTTTTTTTTTTTTTTTATCGGTGTCGTGTTGTTAGTATCACAATTGGGTCACGACTGTTAGTTGTTAGTGTTAGTAGGAGAGGGAGAATTTATACCTAACCTAGGTGGAACCCACCTACGTGGATCCCATTCGCAGGAGCGGCTAAGGTTAAACCTTAACATTACCGCATATTGAATATCTGCCTTTACCGCCAGGGCAAGACGTCATTGGCGACTTATAAGTAGTATATATTAAAATACAAGAAAATTGATTTTATATATATTTTTTTTTTGCCAGATAATTGGTTTTATATTAGCTCAACTTCATTTATAATGTTTGGTCAAAAAAAAAAACTTCATTTATAATGTCGACATATATACGTGGAATTGTTAAGGTTGTGTATGGTGGAAGAGGGAAGGATGTAAAATCAGCGGCAGTTGAGCCGCCCATGTTGACCGGTTCAGTTATGCATTGTTACGAGTTTGACTCGCGGTTTAGAAAAAGGATTAGAGCCAAACGTTTTATGCTATTCACGTTAATTTTTCCTGATTTTTCAGGGTTTTTGTTAGTTTCGATATTTTTTTTTTCCCTAATTGCTCTTTGTACAAGTTTGAACATCAAAACTCACTTATAAAATATTTTACCTTGACAAAATAAAATAATATGGATAAGAATACATAAATATATAGCTAAATATTTTTATTTTGAAAGAATTTTATTCTTTTATAGATAGTTGAAAATCTTACAACTACTAAATATCGGAAACATTAAATATAAAAAAATATTATCATACAATCATTCAACTAATTAAATTTGTGTTTGATAATTTAAATGCTCATAATATTATTTGAAGTACATTGGTGTAGTACAAATTTTTATAATTGGACTAGAAAAATATGAAGTCAAATATAACATCTAAATATATTCAAATTAATGTGGGATGACAAACATGGAGCATCTTATGACATGAATATGTTGCCCAAAAAAAAAAAAAGATTCCATTAAAAAAAAAATTTTCTTGAATTGCTTGTAAATTTCCCCATGATTTTCAGTTGGTGACTTTGGTAATTTTTTTTTTACACAACTTTTGTCAAAAAGTCGTATAAAATACAAAAGTGGTGATATATATGGTATGAAACCGTCACATATTTATAAAATTGTTTTATAAATAATAAAACTTGGAATTTCTATTCAAAATTTGGAAGGTTATTTGAAATGTTGACAAGTCTTATATAAATATAACGAAGAATAATGTAAAATATAGTTTATATAGCTCCAAATTTAATTTTTTTATTCTACAACATTTAATACTTTCTTTCTTTTTTATATATCCTATACTGCTAGATACAAGAGTTCTAATTATTTTAAAATTTGAACAATATGAATCTATAATTAAGAGAAAACAAATTTTTTCAGTATCTATTTTTTTTCATTTATATAAGACTTGAATTCTAAACTTTGTTTTATAAAATTCAATCACCTTATCATTTGAACCAACTAATATTTGTTAGTACTCTTTTTCAATTATAATTAAAGGATTTGTACCTTGATTCTCTAATTCAATATTAGCTTTTATTTTTACACTAACTCGCTACAAATATTTTAAAGATTATGCAAGATTTAAATAATGATAACTTGATAACATTTTTAATGAGATCTTTAACTAAGATATGAAGGTTCTTGTATCCAGAAGAGAGATCATCACTACCGGGTTTAAGATGAAAAAAAAAATACATGATACCAAGAAGACAATATCGTCAGCATTAGAGCACTTTTGTCACCATTGGGATTAGAAAATTGGAGAACAATTATTCTATTGCCGACCATGATGAAATTGCATGAACAAATTAAATAAATTAATACATAAAATGTTAGATGGGATTGGTCCTTTTGAATTTTATTAACTTGGACTTGAAAAGTGTACAGAAGACTTTGTGCAATTTGCAACTATATATATATCTATAATATGTACGAAGGGAGGGAGGATAGGTAAAATTACATAAATGTCTTCACTTATTATTATATAAAATTGGATAATTTAGTTATTTACTAATAAAAGTAAAATTAAATTAATTAAAATATAATTTAAATTTGATAGAAAATTTATTTTCTATTTTAATTAGGTTAATTTCTATTTTATCACTAATAAAATTAAATTAACTAAACTATAATTCTAATTTAACTGAAATATGTTTCCTATTTTATTTAGGTTAACTTATATCTTATCTCTAATAAGGGGACAAACAAAATTACGAAAACGTCTTAACTCATTATTATATAAAAATTGGATAATTTAGTAATTTATTAATAAAAGTAAAATTAAATTAATTAAAATATAATTTTGATTTGATAGAAAATCTATTTTCTATTTTAATTAGGTTAATTTCTATTTTATCACTAATAAAATTAAATTGACTAAAATATAATTATAATTTAATTGAAAGTATGTTTCCTATGTTATTTAGATTAACTTCTATCTTATCTATAACAAAAATTCTAATTTAATTGAAAGTATATTTTCTATTCTAATTAGGTTAACTTCTACTTTATCTAAAAAAAAAATTAATTAAAATACAATTCTGATATAATTGAAAGTATTTTTCCTATTTTAAATAGGTTAACTTCTATTTTATATCTTACAAAATTAAATTAAATTAAATTAATCAATATAATTCTAATTTAATTGAAAGTATATTTTCTATTCTAATTTGGTTAACTTCTATTTTATCTCTAATAAAAATAAAATTAATTAATATATAATTCTAATTTAATTAAAAGTATGTTTCCTATTTTAACTATGTTAATTTCTATTTTATCTCTAATAAAATTAAATTAATTAAAATTTTAGTGATAATTTTGTTAAAAATATATATTTTTCTATTTTAATTAGGTCTACTTATATTTAATGTAATATAAATAAAATTAGATAACATAATTTTATAAGTCTTATTATATTAAATTTAATAAATAATTAATTAAAATAAAAATTAATAAATTTTATGAAAATAGGAAAACTATACAATTTGTTTTAAAAGTAGATATTTTTATAAATTAAAAATTAATAAATAAAAAATAGAGCATATAATTTGTTTGAAAGTATATTTTCTATAAGAAAAATAGTATAATTATTGTTTTTAGATTTTTTATAAGATTTAACAAAAAAGAGTTAAAATTAAATTAATTAATATTTATAATTTAATTATTAGTTGAACTTAAAAAATTGCATCAAATTAATTTTTGTCTAAATAAAAGTATTAATATTAAAAATATCGAAGAGTTCGAACAAAAAATTTACTAAAATTGTAATAAATTATAAGTTTAATAGGGTTGTAATATATAAATTTTTATATAAAAGAAATATAACTTTTGTTATTTTAATTTTTTTTAACAAATAACTAATAATTTTTTATTATTTTATGATTAATTATAGCCATAATATCTTTTATATGGAATCAGTTTTAGAATTGAGAAAAATTAATTATAAGAAATATTGAAGTAATATCATATAATTATTTAAATAAATATTCATAAAAATTGTAATGAATTATAACTATATTAAGTTAATATTAAATTGTTACATAAATAAATAACATTGTTATTATTTTTAAAACTTTTATTTAATAATAATAATATGTTTAATTGTTTATTTATTATATATCACGAGTCAAATAAAATTTTTGTTCACGTGTGAAACACATGGTTGTTTACTAGTATATATATATTTGAACCTCTAAATTACTGACCTTTGCACGAATATTTCAATTAATAGATATTTTTCATATATGTATTTTCGTTTTTCCATTTTCGCACTATTTAAATACTTTAGTTTAGAAAACAGATACTTCGATTAAAAGATATTTTTCCATATCCATATTCATATCCATTTTCATGTTTTCTATGTCTCAATATTTGTGTTTGTGCAACCTAATCTATGAGCAACTGGACGTTTTTATTGAATATATATATACATTTTTTCCCTTTTGCAACTTAGAATATTCAATGTATTATATATATATACACGTTTTTCCCCTTTTGCGACTTAGAATATTCAATGCCACGTTTTTTCCCTTTTGCAACTTAGAATATTCAATGCATTATATATATATATATTATTTCAAATTTCATATTTTTCATAATCTCGGGCATGTACTGGTTATAATCAGTTATGCTAGCTCGTTTACAGTTTTATATATATTTTAATTATAAATTACAAAAAAAATATAATACTTATATATATATATATATTATTTCAAATTTCATATTTTTCATAATCTCGGGCATATACTGGTTATAATCAGTTATGCTAGCTTGTTTACAGTTCTATATATATTTTAATTATAAATTGCAAAAAATATATAATACTTATATATCAAATAAATGAAATATTATTGTGTCAAATGTAGCTGAAGTGCCATAAATAAATTAATGATCTACCTCAACAAGCTACAGGTGATTATGCTTGGAAATTTCCAGGAACCCTCGTTGAATTCAGGAAGTTTCTTTCTACAAGTAAAAGACAAATTAAAATTAAATTTTATGAAAAAAAATATATGATTCAAAAGATGCTAATTACAATCAATATAAATTTCAAGTGAGACTTATATTTCAGATTATTTAACAATTAATATATATTTATCATAATTAAATGATTAAAATATATATCAATTATTTAATATTTAATTAAAATATCGAAAATATTATACCAATTATATTGTTTTTTACCATGTATATATTAAAAATAGATAATAATTTTTTTTTATGGATATTAGGAAAAGGCTAATTAGAGATTAATGAACAACAAATTGATTAAGGAATTGTTTATAGCTACGAAAAGAATCAAATAAAAACAATTTGTACCTTATCAGGAGTTGAAGGCATGTCTATTTATTTATTCTTATGTATGATAACGAGTTTTTGACCACTTGCTTATCAATAGTAATTAATTTTGTTTTCTTCACGAAATTAAGAATTGTTTTCGTGACAGTGATTAGGCTGTTTTTGCAGTTTTTTGTCAAAAGCTATTTAAGCTAATCAAATCACATATTAGTTTATAAATGATCCTAAAAAGTCCTAGTCACAAAATGACCTGAAATCTTAATTTGTTTTATTAGTAATAATTCATGTCTTTTTAATCTCTATTTCCCTATTTTTTTATTATTTTTCTACTTTTTTCACACATATAACAATAATAATAATAATAATAAAAGCAACAACAACTAGAAATAATAATAAGGGATAACAACATTATTAGTCTTATAAATTATATCGTTTATTCAATTAAGTCCTATAAGAATTTATTTATACAATTAAATTCTATAAGTTAAAAAAAAAAATTTGTTAGTCCTATCTGTTAGTCAAAACAATTTTTTATTAGTTAACCCTCAAAATTAAACTTTTTTTATATTTCAGTTCTAAAACTATATAAATTTTTTTTTGAATAAATAATATTTTTTTGTTTGTTTACGACTTATTTTATTATTTAATTTTCATAATAACTATATAACTCACTAAACTAATTTCAAGAAAATTTAAAATTGAAAAATGTTTTTTATTAAATTATTATTTCATTAACAATGATTAATAAAATTTATTAAGTATGTATATTATTTTAAAAATATAAATTTTCATTAATATATCTTAAATGAATAAATATTTTTTATATTTGGATATACTCAATTAGTTTTTTTTATATTATAATTTATGTTGTATTTTAAATAAATTTTAAACTCAATTGTATCTTAATTAGGCAATTTTAAAAGTATTTCTTTAAATTATACTATTTTAAGAAAAAAAAATTGAAGAATAACATATTTTAAATAATAATTTTATTTATTATTATAAAATATAATTAATTTAAGGTAAAATAGAAATTTTTGTTATATTTTATCTTAAATTAATTATTTTCATTACAACAATTAAAATTATAATAAGGATATATTAACTTATTTCATTGTTCAAATATTTATTATAAAATAGTCTAATTTAAAGAAATATTTTTTCAAAAATTCGACTAACTCAAATTTCATTGAGTTTAAAATTTTTTTAATATGTAACAAAAATAATAATATTGACAAAACTAAATGAATTTTATCTTATAAAAAAATATTTATTCATTTATGATATATTAATTGAAATTATATATTTACAAATAATTAAGTATATTTAATTAGTTTTATTTATTATTCTCAATATAACTAATAATTTAAGAAAAATATAATTTTTATTTTTATTTTTTAAAATTATTTTAGTGAATTATATAGTTATTATAAAAGTTAAGTAATAGGAGAAGTTACAAATAAAAATAAAAATATTATTTTTTAAAATATCAAAATAACATTTTTTTTTATAATTTTAGAACTGAAATCTTAAAAAAAAATTTGATTTTAAGAGTTGACTGCCGGAAAACTGTGTTGATTGACGGATAGAACTAACGGAAAACCTTTTTAAAACTTTATTGTAAAAATACTAATTTAAGATTAATTAAAGTCAAAAACAATATAATTTATAGAACTAACAATGTTGTTATCCCTAATAATAATTTTAATTATAATTAAAATAATTTTAATTACAATTCAAAAATAATTTTAATTATAATTAAACATGTTATAACTTTGGTTAGAGCTACTTGACTTTAATTAATCTAGTCCGATCTCAACAGAATCATAAAAATAATAAAAATCTTTTAACCGTTAATTTGACGCCATTTCATTTATCATGACTCGAACCCAAAACAATTTTCACCATTTTTATCAGCTCTAAAAATTCAGTTAATAGTTCATTAACTGTTTGGGATTGAATCTTTGCTATATACATTTACCTTAGAAAAATAAAATTATATGAAACCATATCATTATCATAGATTTGCAGAAGGAATCAATGAATCATACAAGGACAAGAGGATCAATACCCACTTCAGATTAATTAATTAAATTATATAAATATAGGTCCATATCATGCATATAAATATGAATCAGTGGATGCAACAAACGCAAAAGAGTAACTTGTGTTCTTTGAACAATGCACTATAAATATATATATTAAATAATAAAGCATCAGAAAAGCAACCCAACAAAAAAACACAAAAGAAAGGGACATTAAAGGATTATATATATATCATGCACCTTCATCCCAAATATAGTCAAAAGAAAAGGATGTTATCACCAAAAATTACTATAGGCTGCTTCTCTATATAGTTTGTTTTCATCAAAAGGGAATAATCACTATCTCTCTCAAAAATGATGTTAAGTAACATACATGATTACTACTAATTGATGATACATTGCACTAATAATGAAAATTAAAGGAAAAAGAAAAGGACCCATTTGATCACATATCAAGAGGCATCCAAGAAAACACTTAACCCTGTCATATCTTAGAATTTTTTAGCTTGGGGGCATGGGAAATTGCCCACCCAATCACTTCCACTCGTGGGGATGTCACTCTCAGAAGTGCTAATCATGTGGAAATCAAAGTCAATCTTAAGGCTCAAGTTGTCAACTTTTTTGTAATGAATTTTTTTTTTTTTAATGGGTGATATCATAACCTAGTTCTAGTTGGGTTGTTGTTATCACTTTCTCCTACCATTGTTAAGAATTTTAATCATTTTCTTAGAAACATTGTTTTTGCTTCCATCATTCTTTGTAGTGAACAGGGTTTCAAAAATTGTAGGCTATTGGAATATGGACTGGAGAAATTTAATTTGGGAATCAAGAAATTATTCTTGATAAAGAAATACATGAGTTTGATATATATGTGGGTTTTGATTCTTTCTTTGAAGGCAACTTTGAATTTTCTAGCAATGCAATAAAAAATTCTAACAAATTTCGAATATAGAAATATCCTTAGTAAATAATTTTATTTTGTGTTTTTAACAGGAGGTAATTCTCCTTCGGTAAGATTCGAACTCTGCACCTCATAATGTTCTTAAAGAGAAGTAATCACTTGACTACTCTCTCAGGATTCAATTTAATACAAAATAAATCGTTGATATAAAAATTACATTATTCTCATTAAAACAACAACAAAAATTATATTTGAAAAAAATAGGCACGAAAAATAAAGTCCTTCCATGAAATTCACATCCTCAAGATTGTTCGCCTTTTAAGTAAACAATATTTTTGTATTTTTGGGCATTTGGCAATCCATCAAAATGTTAACATCTAGTAACTTTAACTAACATCCATTAGGAGTGATTAAAGAATTAATGCTATTTAATTATTTCCTTGAGATGGTAAATATTGAAGACTAATTAATGATAAAGCCAAAGCAAATCAAAGCCAAATTAGGTTAAACAACTGCCAAGTAGGCAAATGATCTTTATTCAATATTCATTAGTCTAATCCAACCTCTAACAACAACAATGGCATGATGAGACTCTAGCTATTTGTTGTACATCTTAGACCTCAACTAATTGATACATGGCTCACGTTTTCAGAATCAAAACTCTATCTTGCTTCACTATTCAATATACCCACATGAAAAATCTGTCTTATTTAATTTTTTTGTTTATTTGGGTCAAATGTCAAAATTTATACATCAAGTGATTTATGAGTTTTTGTTTAAAGTCTTAGTCAAGATATATATATATATATATATATATAAGTAAGGCATGTGAACAAAATTTAGACCATTTTTAGGACCAGTTGAAACTCAAATAAGATCTTAATTAATTGATTACAAAAATCATCATTTATCATCATTATATTAAACCAAATTTTCAAAGCATTTTATCATTCATAATCTCAGTAGTCAAGTATTTTGTTCACATTATTGTAGATCTAAGATTTTTTTTTTCTTGAAGATTTCCCAAGCAATGAAATTGATAATAAATTAAGAAGAAGCTGCCAAGTGCCAAATGGGTGGCAGGCATAATACATAAATGACCTCTTGTACTTATCACTTTTTGCCAGTTTTACACCTTAACTTATAATTTTGCCATTTTGATACCTAAACTTGGTTAACATGCACTAGTTTGCACTAATATGATAACATAATGCATCTACCACCCCTTGTACTTGTCATTTTTTGTCAGTTTGACACATATACTTGTAGTTTTTGGTCAGTTAAACCTTTATGATGTGGCACATGTTGATTTGCTATTCCGTGCTACGTGTTCTGACAGGGATTTCAATATTACATTTTAGCTAAGTTCAGGTGTCAAAATGACAAAACTATAAGTTGTGGTGTTAAACTGACAAAAAGTGACAAGTATAGGGGTCATATATGTATTATGTCTTTAAAGTTTAGTATTGAGTTTTTGTTTTTGGATTACACTAGGACTAGGAGGGAAATTGGAAACATTAATTTTAATTAGTTGATTAAAACCTAACATTCCAATTGCATTAACATCATTTATGAATTTAAAATACATTAGCCAAAAAAAAAATAATCAAACAATTGTTTGTACTTATCCATTTGTCAACGTATAAAACATATGATATTATTATATTTATTTATATTAATTTATTGAAATGAAATTCATTAGAATGGATTGATGGATGATATACATGGAAAAAACATGATTTATATTCATATATGCCAAAAAATAATGATGTATTTATTCATGTACTGTATAAATATTAAATAGCAATAGGAAGTGCAACCCCACAGCCTAAAGGGAAGAAAAGAATAATGAGAAAGCAAAAAATAGACCAATGACTACTTTAGGAATTTTGGCAACCCAACACACCAAGTAACGTGTAGGAATTTGTTGTTTTTGGCTTACAAGATTTTCATATACATAAACGTGTTTTCCTTTAACGGGGAATTGACCAGCTTATTACACTTTTGGAAATTCTTTGATTTTCTGTCTCTTGATGCTGTCTTCTTGTTCACAATTTGCTCTAAGAAGGTTGAACACACAAGCTACAAGTTTTAAGCTTCTAATCTTGATCCCCTCTTTGATGGGTTTAATTTTAAACCTTTCCAGAAGATTTTTATTTGTTTTTTAGTTAATTCGTAATTCATGTTGATAAATATATAATTTACCAGTTCGAATTAGTACGAATTTAAATTTCATATAATTTAGTATAAATTTAAATTTTATACGATTTACATATTTATGTAAAATCAGTGGTTTAAAATTAAATCCATAATTCTATAAAATTATGATAAAAACTTTTATTGTTTCGGTCTCTAACCTAACAATCAAGGCGTGTGACATATAAAAGTTGAGGTGCCTCTTCAAATCTCCACTCCCCAAGAACAACTTCTATTGTTCCACTACTCAACCTTGTTTCTACAGAAGTTTCCCACATGAGCCAGACTATTAGCCGAACATGGAGATAAAAGACATGTTTGTCTGTTTGTAAATGCTATGGGCTGAACTAATATGAAACAGAACCCAATGACATGTGTCCCAGTCGCATTAGCTTAATATTGGTCTTGGAAAAAAATTCAGGCCTGGAATGTTACCAATTTATGTGGTCCATTTCCAGCGGCTGCTAATAGCCCCATCAAAACCAACAGCTATGCCAAACTTCTGAATTCTGATAGTAATGAAGATAATTCACAGATTCTACACAAAGCATTCAATCACAGGCCACAAAAAATCTTGCACAACTTACCATACAAAATTATGATCAAAGAGTGTCAGTTGCTGCAAAGTTACATTATTTGAAACATTTACTTGGAGAGGACTTAGAATTTTATGTTGAGAACCTTACCCAATGGCTGATGATTTCTTGGTGTACTGTCATATGATGAAGGATGAGAAAATTCCCTTGATAAAGATTCCTCTCTAAGTGCAGCTAAAGCAGCCTTTCTCCTCTGCTTCTGCTCTCTCCACTTCCTTAGCTGATCTTCTAGTGACAATTTAGCTTTCTCTGCTGCTTCAGCTCTCGTAGCAGCCTGTTCTGCTCGTGTCCTGAATTCTGATACTTTTGCTACTGCAGCTTCCAATTCTTTCTTCAGATTCTCCACTTCATATTTGTTTTCTGATGCTTTTACCTCATGATTAGTATCTTTTCTTGGAGATTGGTTGGCCTTTCCAGCTTTCTTTATCAATGACTCGTATTCCTCCAGCGATATTGTTATCTTGGGATCATTCTCATCTCTTTTCTTTTCGGATTCTGCTATCGACTCATTTGTCTGGTCATATTCATCAGATTCTTGTTTCAACCTTTGCTTTTCATTCTTGAATTCTTCTGCTTCAACAGCTAGTTCTTGAACAGCAAGATATAACCCGGATCGAATGTTTCCGGCTCTTGCTTCAGCTGCTTCTGCTGCTGCAAGTCTTGACCTTTCTTTGTGAAGTGAGGCTTTTAGTAATGCTATCTCAACCTCTGCTTCATTCTCTCTTTCCTTAATTTCTTCCATTTCTATTTTTACCTTCTCCAACTCGTCTGTCAAAATTTTGACATTCTTGAGTTTTAACTGATTCATTTCATTTTCCAATTCCCCAATGTAAGTTGCTTGATCAGAATTCTCCTTTTCTTTGACTTTGAGTTCTTCTTTGAGCTTGTTCATATCTTTTATGACATCAGACACAATTTTGTCAGATGAACTTAATAGTTCATTTGCTCGATTAAGCTCAACCTGCAGTGAATCGATGAATACAGATTTTGAGAGCAGCTGAATCTCCAATACTTGAATCGTTTCCTGTTGCTTTCTCAGGTCTTGTACCTCAATTTCTGTTGCTGACTCCATCTCTTTTTCTTCTTTAAAAGAAGACTTTTTCGACATGGAAATAGTTCTGTTGAGCTTGCTAACACGCTTCATCAGCAGCTCTTCAGCTATCTCCTTTTCCATGTTCTCAGCAGCTTCCACATCTTCTTTTGCTTGTGCCAAAGCCTTGAGCTTCTCTTCTCTGGCAACAGAAGCAACAGCAAGTTCTGTTTCCAGACTAAGCACCTCTCCTTGCACAGCCTTCAATTCACCTAAAACATGCGAAAGCTGTTCCCGTATCTTCCCAGTTTCCAGCACTTGATCAGCCATCTCCTTCACCTTCGCCTCGAGTTCATCAACCCGAAACTTATCTTCCCTGCATTCTTGGAAGTAGATCTCTCTCTCAACATCAGAATTCTTCAGCAGAATAGAAAGTTCCTCAGCTGTTTTCTGATAGTGCTCTAGCTTATGCAAAAGCTGCAAGTAAGCAGCATCTTTTGCCTCCATTTGCACCTTGTAATTTGCCAAATCCTTCTGCAGGCCTTCTATATCTTTTTCCTTGTCTATCTCCTGCAGGTCAACAATGAACCAACAAACTGGGTAGCCATACCACTGCTTCTGAATCCTCATGCCAACCAAATTAAGTCTTATAATGATAGAAAAAAAATTTTGGACCCTCTTAAATTTTCAAATTTTAGAGTTCAAAATCTCATTCAATTCCGCTCATTTCCAAACAAATTCTAAATAGAATTCATTCACATGTGAATTGTTATTAACAAAATGTGTTTAGTTTAAATGAATATTTTATGAAATAAATTCATTTAGGAATCCTAACAATTTGGTTTAACAATAAGCAATTCCACAAAATTTAATAAATTGAAATCATAAATAAATTTCACAAAGTTTTTCATCTGAATGAAACATGCTTACTTAAATTTGCAAATGAATTTTATAAAATTTGTTTATACCAAACACATAGTAAATTTAGAAGTTTACCCTATAATGATCAGCAATTGTATCCATAACCATTTAATACCACGAAGCAAATCTTTGTTATTTTTGACTGCTCAACTTCCGGCAATTTTTAAAGTTTAATAATTTAGAATATAACATATGTAATTCACATTATTTTATGTGTTTTTTGAAAATTATTATCTAAATTCGCCACAATAATATAACTTTTGAGTTAGAATTTAATCGAGCTTGAGCCTATGCATACTAAAGTAGAATTTAGATATGTTAAAAATTATAATAGAACTCTAAAGAAATTGCTGGCAACATATGAAAAGATTAAAAGAAACTCACATCACTGCTGCTGCTGCTTCCATGACAATGTTTCTTCTGATCACTTTTCTCACCAAAGAAGGTGACTGCAACTTGTACGGGTTCAATAGGTTTGGTATCAATCTCACCCATTTTTCTTGAAATCAAGAATTATATCCCCAGAAAAAAAAAAACACAGTTGACGTCCTGTGGGAAACTCCAAGAACTAATTTCTAACAAATACCTGATAATAAAAACCGAGCATTGTTATATCTTGAAGCTGTCTTTGGGTTTTGGTTTGTTGGCGAATTCAAAGAGGGAGAGTTTTTGTCACAGTTTGAACATTACAACGTTTGCCAATAGATCATGTACAGGCAAATTCTTGTAGTGATCGATCATTGATCAAATTTCCCTAGTTTTTTCTTGTTTTTTGCCATTTGTTTATGTGCTTCTAGCAGGACTCTTTCTGTCTTAGAATCTTGGCGCACTTTATGATAATTTTTCAAGAATATCACTTTTGTTAGGTAATTTATAATGTAATATCTAAAAAATAATCTACCGTTCAGATTACCTAATAGGCATTGTTATCGCTTAAGTGACATTTTGTGTTCGAATCATAGTATACGACGACATTGTTTTAGGACATTTTTATCACTCTTATAATCCTATTTAGATCGAATTGGATTAATTAGAGTCGAATGAATTTTGAATATCAATAGTTCAAAAAAAATCTCAACTATAATTATAAGATTTATGAATTAATTTTTAAAATTCTTTATTTTTAAGTTATTTTGTCAAAATATCAAAAGTTTTAAATTTAATTTCATTTTTTTTTTACTCCTTGAAAAGGTTGAACCAAAATACAATGTTATGGATAATATATATAGTTTTCAAATTAATATCTAATTTAATTACATTTTTTAACTAGACAAAACTTAGAATTTCTATGTACATTATTAAACAAATAACTGCAAATTTTTCAACGGAAAATCTAATAAATTGTGTATACATTTAAAACAAATTTATGATATTAATATTTGTTGGCTATGAAGGACCGACATTCCAAATAGGGTGGGGTATCCGTGTCTGATATTTTTTCGATACCGACACTTACCCGACACGGTTCAACATTTGTCCAACACGTGTCTGACAAGTGTCGTGTCCTCACTGGAAACTTATCCTATTATTTTTTTTATTTTTTTATTTTTAGGATACGGAAAAAACACGATTGAGACATGTGTAGGACACGACCTGACACTTTTAAGACATGATTTTTTTTTTGTCACTTTTTGCACATACCATGTATATGGTATTGGTAGTTAGATTATTGGCCAAATGATTATGGCCAATTCTAAAATTATTTGGAGTTTCTCTTTGTAATAGTAGTTCCATTTTTGGTACAAGTTATGTATATTAGCTACTTTTTATGTATGCCTTATATATGAGAGTAATAGATAATTAACTACATGATTATAGTAAGTGTTTAAATTTTATGGAGTTTCTGTTTTATCACAATAACTTCAGTTTTTTTAAAAAATTATTTTTATGTAATAGAAAATAATACACATTTTATATGTTGTGTATATATATATATATATATATATATATAATGTGTCATGTCTGTGTCGTGTCCTTAAATTTTCAAAATCGTTGTATCGTTATATCCATATCATATCGTATCTGTGTCCTATGTCCATGTCCGTGCTTTTTAGTTTGTTGGTTAAAGTGGTAAAGAAATTGAATTACCTTTAGGTAAGGTCTGGAATTCAAATCTTATATACGATGAAAATAGATTGTCAAAGAATTTTGTCTTAAATTTCAAATTAGTCAGAACTCTTATGGCCACCGGATACTAGAAGTAATATAAAAACAATTAAAAGATTCGTATAGGAAAATTTTTAATTGCTAAATAGTTTTTCGCTCCTCCTTCACTTTCTTATTTCTAATTCGCCCTAAATTTAGATCATTTTTTCTTTTAAGATAATAGTTAATTTGCTAATTTTTTTAATAAAATATTATTTAATATGTATTTTTATAGGAGCTGACTATTTTTTTTTTAAGAGCTAACTGACTTTAATAAAGTAAGATGGAATTAATTTTAATCTAATTTGAAATAGAAAGATTGTTTCCTATTGTGTAGTCCATTAATATTTATATCATCTTATCGTTTTATTAATAAAAAAAATGAGTTAATTGTTAATGACATATAAGGGAAAAACTATTTTCAACTATATTAATTATATTTTTAATTTGTGTAAAATTTGAAATAGACCTATAATTTTAAAACTGATAATATATTATAAATATGAGTATGTATTAATAAAATAAGCATATCATCAGTTAAATTAATTTTTATTTTTAACGCTGCAAATGAGTTTTTTCTTCAACTTTTTGTGAAATTACAACATGAACATAAAAGTTGAACCATCTGGTGGCATAGGTTAATGAGTTGGTTTTTTTAATAGAGAGGTTATATAATTTAAGTATTGATCGATTATATAATAGAGAGAAGTTATTTCCTTTTAAATTGATGACGATAGAATTCAACCTTACATTTTAAATATCTTTAAAGAAGAGTTTTATATTACTTAACTACTCCTTACTGACTAATCAATCCGGTATCATTTACTATTGACAAACACTCAATTACTCCAAAATCTTTTCTTTTAAAAAAAAAAAACTTACAGTATTACTTAAATAATATTTCCCTACACTGGCGGATTTAGGGTAGGGGGGGTGGGTTGGCAATGGCACCCCCTGCCCATAAAAAAATATTAATATTAGTATGAGTTTTTTTTATGTTGCCCCCACTCAATAATATATATATATATATATTATTGAGGAAATAATATGTAAAATAATATTTATATATTTTCTCTTAGTTGGTCATTTTCAAAACAATATATTATGTAAAATTTTTTGTAAACCCTTAGTGAATCCATAATAATAACTTAATAGTCTATTATTATAATTCTTTTAGAAAGTCCAACTAAAAAAACTTTTTCTTATTTTTTCTTTTCACTATTTTTAAATTTCACTTTTTGGCTTGGTTTCTCGAAAACTCCATACCTCATGACTTCTCTTTATTTCTTTTTCCTTACCCACACCTCACCTCCATATTTTTTCTTTAATTTGTTCATTAATTATTATGCACAAAGCAATTTGACAAGAGTAGTAATTTAGTATAACATTCAACCATTCATCAATTATATATGCTATCAATTAATTTTTTGGTTTTATTGCACATAATTAGTTTGTCCAATCTTAATGTATATTTTTTCCTTTAATTTGTTCATTAGTTATTATGATAAAAACTAAATTTATAATTTTTTTTATACTGTGATAGTTGATTATCTTTCATGTGATTTTGATTATAGATATAATTATAGATAAATTTCTCAAAAAAAAAAAATTTTCGTTGAAGAAAACTGAATTTGATTTTTTTTTTTTATGCTCATGATAGTTTGATTATCGGTTTTGATTTTAATTATCTTTAATGTTAATTTTTGGGTATATTATTATTTTTAATTTAAAGTATTGTTAGTGTATTTTTGAGATATTATTTTGTTAGTTTATTTTAAATGAAACATTTCTAATATATTAAAATGAAGTAAAGTTTGTCCCCCTAAAATTTTTTTCTAGCTCCGTCCCTATACGTATTTTGTACAGATTTATGATTGTTTGGCAAACACAGCTTTAGAGGAGAAACGTGATGTGTCTGCTATTTCAAGGAAAAATTCATGAAAATACAAGCTGTCATTATTCACATCATTATGGAAAAATGCATATGCATAATATTTGTATAATTGTGTATGGTGCGATGTTTTTGTCTACCTTTGTCTTACAAATTAATTAAACTTCATCACTGATTTTAATTGCGATTGAAGCATCATTACCCACCTCTTTGTTACTTTTATTTCTTATTCTCATTTTCTAAAAATTACTTTCTTTCAAATTTACTTAATCTTTTATATATCAACTTTTTTACCATTTTATAATTAAGAAAATAAGTAGTGTGAGAAGTAAAATATGAATTAATACAAATTTTTGTAAGAGAAATTTTGGCACAATTATTGAAATTGTCTAAAAAATTGTAAGCAAATATTTAATTTAGTAATCAACACATTGGCAGTGCAATGATATAAGATACTTAAAAAGTAACCCTATTTTCAATCAAATATTTTGAACTCGTGACATGATGTTTTACCATGTGTTCTATGCAAGTTAGGCGGGTTCATCCCTTGTTATATCTTGGTAAAAAAAAAAATTAATGTTGAAAAAATTTGTGGCTCACAGTATTAAAGTCATCTCCAAAACAAAATGATTATGGATTGTATTTCGTTCATTTATTTGGACTAGAACGGTGTCGTTTAAGGAAGCTACCGTTAACACAAATGTCATTTTCAATGTGCTAGACTTCATTTTGAAGCTTATGTGAATTTGATCTGTTTTGGTGGCCGTTGCTTTGCTTGCCCATATAACAGTTCAGTAATCTTGAGAGAGTGAAAGGGAGAGAGGTCTCTGTTGCACCACCATAGCTTCTCATTTTCTCTTCTTTCTTAAAAGGTTGAAAGAGGAGAATTGAGTTCAGTTGATTGAAAATAAAGAATCATTATGGGCAGAG
>CATIWK010074302.1:0-10555 GCA_949634005.1 Mallotus japonicus
ATAAATGGGAGAGGAAAATGGTCTTTCCTAGTAGCCTTATTCAGCTTTCTATAATCAATGCACATTCTCCATCCTGTAACAATTATAGTGGGAATCAGTTCATTATTTTCATTTTTAACAACTGTCATCCCTCCTTTTTTAGGAGCCATATGAATTGGGCTAACCCAATTACTGTCTGATATTGGATATATTATGACAGCATCTAACAACTTCATGATTTTCTTTTTAACCACTTCTTTCATGTTAGGATTTAATCTACATTGATTTTCAATGGAAGGATTATAACCTTCCTCTAAATGAATCCTATACATACAAAAAGAAGGGATAATCCCTTTCAAATTATCAATAGTATACCTTATAATTTTTCTATGATCCTTAACCCGTCTAAGCAACTTATCTACTTGTTCACCATTACACTGTGCATTAACAATAATAGGATAAGTAGAATTAGGTCCTAGAAAAGCATACCTCAAGTTGGGAGGAAGTTGCTTAACTTCAACTTTCGGTGCATCTTCCTCCCTCAAAGTGTAAACAGGGCATATATCATGAGGTAAGGGTTCATACCTTAAGGACTTATAGTGTGGCAGTATGTGTTGTGTATTTAATGTGTTAGTATAAGCCACTACCTCATTGTCTTCTTCGTTAGAGTCTACCTCACGAATTAGACTTACTTCTAATGGGTCTTGGGGATGTTGCTATTGAAAAACTTGCTTTACAGAGCTCTGGACCGCATTAATTCGAAAACATGTCTTCACCATGGAAGGATCTTTTGTCATTTTGAAAACGTCAAACTCCACAACCTCTTCACCAACTTGTAGCTTGATTTTTCCTCGCTTCACATCAATAATTGGTCCAGCTGTTGCAAAGAAAGGTCGTCCTAGGATGATGGGGATTTAGAGATCTTCTTCCATCTCTAGAATCACGAAGTCACAAGGCATATAGAATTCTCCAACTTTTACTGGTATGTCTTCTAAAATTCCTTCAGGGTAGACTATGGATCTATCAACTAGTTGCAAAGAAATATTTATAGGCTTGGGCTCACCTATATTTAATTTTCTGCACAAAGATAAAGGCATAATGGTTACACTAGCGCCAATATCACAAAGAGCTTTACTAATAGAAAATTTACCAATAACATAGGGTATAGTGATACTCCCTGGATCTTTAAGCTTTAGAGGGAGCTTATTTCTGATGACAACACTGCATTCCTCATTCATTGGAATAGTCTCATGATCATCCCACTTCCTTTTATTAGATATGATATCTTTAAGGCATTTGGCATATTTTGGCATTTTAGTTACTGCCTCTAGAAAAGGAATGGTGATATCTAGTTACTTGACACCTTTAAGACCTTCTGAAATTGCTTATCAAGTGCTGTATTATTCATCCTTTTGGGGAAAAGGTAAACAGGGTGTCTTTTTCTGCTCAGGTATTTGATTAACTTCATTTTCCTTTGACTTCTCTGCTTTATCTTGAATATTTTCAGGTTCAACTCTTGGCTCTTTACCCTTACGTTCAATCTCAAGCAGTTACTTCCCATTCCTTAAAGTCACTGCTTTTGCTTACTCCTTTGGGTTCTTAGATTTGCTTGGAAAGTAGCCCATCTGGCTATAATTGGAAGAGCTTGCCTGTGATGCTATTTAGTGCATCTTGTTATGAGTTACCAATTGATCTAATCTTAAGTTCACTTGCCTGAATTCTTCATCATGCTTTTGATTCACCTTATTCTGTGATTGTATAAAATTCTCCATCATTATCTCTAAATTGGATTTTGCCTTAGGCTTAGATTTTGTGTTCTTCTGTTGAAATCCTGGTGAAGGTTGAGCTTTGTATCCCTATTGTGAACTTGAGGTTTGGTTTCCACCTTCATTGGACCACGAAAAGTTCGGGTGATTTCACCATCCAGGGTTGTATGTGTTGGAGTAGGGGTTCCCTTAAGGTTTGCCATTTTAATTGTTTAAAGCATTGAGTTGTTCAATGGAGCATCCTTGAGAGAAGGTATCACCTTGTTGGCACTCAGTGATAGAGTGTCCTCCTCCACACATTTCGCAAGAAAGTACTTGAGATGGGAATCCAGCAAAATTTAGCTTCTCCAACTTCTTGGTAAGAGAGTCTAATTTGGCATTCACCATGCTTAGACTGTCAATTTCATACACTCCTACAACTTTCCTAGGTTGATTTCTCTCCCCATGCCACTAATAGTTGTTTGAAGCCATTTTCTCTAAGAGTGCATAAGCATCATCTGGGGTTTTGCTCATAAAAGGACCTTGGGCAGTAGGATCGATAGTGATTTACAGGGACTCAGACAGTCCTTGGTACAAAGTCTGCATTAGTAGCTAATTCGGAATGCCATGGTGAGGGCAATGCCTTTGTAAGTCTTTAAACCTCTCCCAAGCTTCATAGAGTGACTCTCCAGATTGCTACTTGAATCCGGCAATATCCTAGCGATATTTTGCTGTTTTTCCAGATGGGTAATACTTGGTAAAAAATGCCTTGGAAGTACATCCCATGAAGTAATAGAATTCGGTGTTAAAGAACTTAGCCATAACTTTGCGTTATCTCTCAGTGAAAATAGGAATAGTTTGAGGTGGATAGCATATGAACTTACTCCATTCATCTTGAAAGTGTCACAAATATCTAAAAAAGAGGCTAGATGTGCATTTGGATCCTTTGTTGGTAGTCCTCTAAATTAATACTATAAAACCATCTAGATGTATGCAGGTTTGATTTTGAAGGTATTGGCTTCAATAGTTGGCTTCACAATGCAGTTTTGACTCCCTGTGAGACTTGGTACCCCATATTCTTCTAAAGCTCTTGCCTGAGCTCCTTATCTGCTTGATTGGCCATTGTTCTATCCTTTTCTCTTTTTTATTTTGAATTTTGCAAGACTTTTCTATCTCAGATTCACTCTTTCTAGTTTAGGACGTTATGATCATATTCGCATAAACAAAAATCAAGTTCCTGAAAAGAAAAACTAAAAAGGATTAAATAAAACAAAAATAAAGATGTTAGTCTAGCATAAATAAAAAGTGTGCTAATATTGGTATTGCTGATCTCCCCAACAACAGCGCCAAAAACTTATTAGGCAATTTCTACAAGTGCATGGTTCGCAACAAGTAGTAAAGTTCGAGTATCGAGTATCATTCCCACGAGGAGATTGATACCAAGGACTAGCCATAATTTTATTTCCACAAGCTAATAGAATAAATTAATTAAAATAGAAAAATATATTTACTGACAAAGATAAATTGTAAATCTAAAATATTCTTTTAAAATTCAATAATGGAAAGCTAGAGTGCGGATTCACTTCACTAGCCAATACTCGAATTACAGGATTTAATCTCAAATCAATTTGTTAATACAGTCAAGGGTAAATTACTCAAATTACTTAAAGTCTCTTTCAAGATCAACCAAGCATGCCAAAACTAATTACCGCCTATTTTCATGGTCAAGTTAATTAATTAAGACTCATTAAGTTCCTTAGCAATTTATTGATCCCTGAAGGATTCGTCTACTTTCCTGATCGAGGTTCTTAAGTTTCACAGGTTTAAGAGCTAGTAGATCATGTAATTTTTATTGTCTCTAATCTACCCACAAACATGCATTCAATCAGGCCTAAAATCAAATACAAGAACATATAAAAGCAACCTATAAAATTGACTGAATATTAAATTATTGAATTAAAACATAAAAATCTAAATAGTCTAGCTACGCAAATCCAAACCTTGAGTAAATTAGTTACACATGATGGAAATAGTCATAATCAAAGATAATCTAAACATGAGAACAATTCTGCTAAACGTGGTTGACTTGAATCTGTGCTTCTTCTCTACTCAAAAATATCTCTGAGTGAATTGAAAGATTGATAGATTGATGAATGAATCAATGAATTAGGCTTAACATCTCTTCCTTTTGTCTCCAGAACTTCCAATTCTATAATATTCTCATTTCGTAATCTTCCAAATTTGAAATCTTCTAATTCCGTAATCTTGAATGAAAAGGAAGATTTTTCATGAGGACACACCCTAGAACATGGCCATGCAGAAGAGTGTGCAGGGCGGTGTGTACGCAAGTGTGTAGCTATTCCATTTGCGCACGGCCTAGTACATGGCTGTGTGGTAGGGTGTGCATAACTTCTTCATCGGACTTGATTTTAACCATGTCAGTGCACATCTTCTTGCACAGGCGTGTGGTGAAGTGTGCAAAATTCTTGATAAGCGCACAGGCGTGTGCTAGCTTATAGGCGATTGTGCATAAGTTCTTTATCCAGCATGGTCGAAGACATAGCGTGCAATAACTTCAGCCCACAAAACTGTAAAAGTTTAGCTTAATTAGACACTATAATGCATATAATTATTAAACAAACATGCAAATGTATTCTTTATAATGCAAATCAATAACATTATGCTAAATGCAAGTAAAATTAGTTAACAATTAAATAAACTTATAAAAAATATATTATAAAACTGATAAGAATGCTTCTAAAATTATATGTATAAATGACATAATATTGAACAAAACAAAAACATATGTACAATTAACATATATTAAAAATTATTTTGCTTGTTTATAATTAAATAATCTTAATAAAGTCAATTAACCTATGATTTGTAGCTTTGTGTCTTATCCTCATGTTAATTAAGTCACTTTCAAAAGTCAACTTTTTAGCTTTGCAAATTAATTTGCTTGCGTTACTCAGTGCCCTGATTTATATTTGGAGGTTTGCCAATAATGTATTCACATACAACTTAATTAGCAAACTACATTGTTAAGACCATTTCTATTTCCATCATCATCATCACGTAAAAGCACTAGCATGCAATGCAAAAGTGACAGTCAAGACTCAAGGAAATGGGATTACAGTTATGAGACAAAGGAATAACCTTGTATGGATGCACGAGACGCACACTTTGTAAAGTTTGCAATTTCACACGCAACCTGGGATAGAACATCAGGATGTCCACACCTCACCATTCCTAGCAAGGCCTTTATCCCACCTTCAGACCTTAGCCTCATTTGTAGCTTATCTGCAATTAAAAAGAATAACAAATAAATGCAGGAAAACATGGACAAATCCAGTTTAAGACCATTAATAAATGCAGTTTTAATTAAGGCGCCAAAGGCATTGAAGAAGGCGAGCCCATTATGGAATCGCAGCAACAATAAAGTAGAAGTTGTTGAATACATCGTTTGATTTACAAGTGTTTTCTCTGATCTTATAGTCTCCCTAACCATAATAACAAATGTAGAATTGCAAACTTCTGATGGCTTGAACCTGGCTAGTCATTTGATCAGCCAAGAAGAAATATGGAAATGTGACCTGAAATAGAAAGAAATTCAATTTCGGCTTCTCGCGAAAATTCACCATCACCTCCATCTATTACTAATCTTTTCAAACTTTTAGAGCTAATATACAAACCATAATTAAGAAAAAAAAAATAGAGAAACCCCAATCACTACGTGTCAAAATACAAAGATTATTAATCTTTATTAAAGACAAACTAACAAGAAAGATATTGCTTAATTTTGTATTTTTGGAACTTTATGAACCAAATCAACCCAAATTAAAACACTGATCCAAAAAATTAAAACTTGCAAGTGAAAGGAGAATTAGAATAGAGAATTAATAACTGAGAGGAAAGGACAGATGCCCAGGCCAGACCAGAGATTGAATAAGAACATAAATGAAGATGAAAAAAAAAAAAGGTGTCAAATTGAAGTTCAGAAACTGATATTTGGTCTATTGGAGAAACATGGAATACCACTCAATATGAGGGATACAACATATGGTTTTTGGATAAAAAAGATGGGCTCATATATGTTGAACTACATCAAAGATGGGATGCGTGATTGTTAATCAGTATCTTAACGAATTAGCGGATTAGGAAGAAGCAAAGAAGCAGTAAAAAACAAAACTTGCTTGAGAAAAATAAAGTTGAAATTCCATGTCCAATGAGCTTATTTACTGAGTACCCTTCATCAATGGTCCACTCATCGATGATAGCATCCGGTTACCCTTCATCAATTTTCAATAAGGTTGAAAGGAAAAAAAATAACGGAGAAGAAGAAGAACTGATGGCTGTTGAGATAAGGGAGCAAGGAATAGAGAGAAGCCCATGAAAACAGAGTTTTTTTTTTTTTTACAAATAATTATTGTTAAATGTGTGAAATAAATTTTATTAATGATAATAAAAAAAATATAAATAAAGTAATAAGACGGTAGTTCTCATAAAAAATGTGTTTTTAATATTATTTCATGCACCATATTAATTAATTTTAAATAACAAGTTCTTAATTAATTTTGTAAAAATATAAACATTACACAATTAAATTTTTTTCTTTCCTATATTTTAAAGTTGTATCTCCTTATTTTTCAATTTTTACAAACAAATAATTTGTTAGATATTATTTTTAACTTTCAAATTTTTCATTTTTGAATTTCAAAAACATTTTACAAAAATTTAATATGTGTTAATGGAAATTTATTTTAAAAGTAATTAATATTTGAAAATAGTTAATTAATAATTTTACATCTTAAAAAGAAAAAAAAAAGAAAAGAAACAACTAGTTTTTAGCCGGTCCTGATTAGAAAATTTGGTAAACATGCACTCCACCACACATTTATAGTTGCAATCTAAGAAACAAGAGCATGCGTGCATAAAGCACTTCCTCACGTTGCGTTAACAAACATGTTTATCTAACCAACCCATAAATATATATAATTAGGACACTCATTTCTAACACCGACACCTATTTATACTTAGATAGTATTATACCTTTTTATTAATTAAAAATATATATTTTTTTTTATTTTTTTCTAAAAGTTTTAAATAAAATTTTATAGAGCAAATCACATTTTCTCCTTGATATTTGACCTAATTTATACATATATCTCTCTTGTTTTAAAATTGAAATTTTGCCTCAATTTTTTGTTCTCTTAACATTTAAGAACTTCTATTAGGGTTGACTCATTTTCTCTGTTAAATGTTATATTAAAAATAAATAAATAAATAAAATGCCCTTTCAAACGTAAAAAACTATAATTAATTGTACAACACTAATAATAATTTAGTCCTTTACATTTAATAACATTAAATATACACATTTCTCACTTACTAATTATATGGTTCTTAAAAAAAAGTACAATATCATTTGTATTTTATAGTTAATTATAGTTTTTTATTGTTTAAAAGGACATTTTAGTCTTTTTATATAATATTTAACTGAAACCTATCAAAAGTTCTTCATTGTTAACGGTACAAAAGTTAAGGGAGGCAAAAGTTCAACTTCCAAATAAGAGAAAGGTAAATGTTAATTAGTTAAATCTCAGGAAGAAAAATACAATTTACTCTTAAATATTTTTCTTAACTAAATAAAATTTATTTATAATTATATTATTAATTAATAGTAGCAAATAATTTTTTCAATATCAATGCATAAAATTTATATTCACATATTTTATATGTTTTTAATATTTATTTATATACCTTATATTTTTAATATTTACATGTTTCTCTCATATTTTTATTTTTCAAGCAATTTAGAAGATGTCAATAAAAGTATTAGAAATAGAAATGCCAAAGAAGTATAAGATTTTATAAATTGATATATGAAAATGCTAATAAATATTGTGAATAATATATTTATTTTAATTTTACTAATGAGTATATGATGTTTTATGTGATTTTCAATGGATAATTTGTTATTGAAAATTTTATATGATCAATAGTGTTATTTGTATATTTCATAAGTGAATAAATAATTTTTTAAATTTTTGATAATACATAAAATATTAAATTTATATTTTGATATTGTCATTATTCTCCTTACTATTATTATTTAATTTAATAAAATTTTTAAAAAATAAAAAAAATATTCTTTAACATCAAACATTGTCTATCCTCAAATTTTATCAATTGTTATCGCAATACTATGAATTTATTTCTTTTAAATATGAAATTGACAACCTTCATTTTTGGTAGAAATATGGTATTTT
Organism: Mallotus japonicus; assembly: GCA_949634005.1. Lineage (NCBI taxonomy): Eukaryota > Viridiplantae > Streptophyta > Magnoliopsida > Malpighiales > Euphorbiaceae > Mallotus > Mallotus japonicus. The sequence goes on from CATIWK010074302.1 coordinate 7,997, forward strand.
TGATAGATATGTTTTTTGAAACATGTTATCTTAATATTATTTTTATGTATGCATGACATTTTTATTGAATTTTTATTTGGTAGTAAAATATTTAGAATTTTTACTTGGTGATAGTTATTTATATTATTTCTTGCCTCATTATAACTGTTATAGATATGGTTCTCTCCAAATAATAGTTGTAGTATGAATTAATTCTGTCAGCATACTTATTTTTCATGAGCATTATAGATCGATGAGTCACACATATAGTTGAACTTTTTTTTTTTTTTTGCCCGAATGAAAAAACACGACATTTAGAGATTCATCATTATTATTGGATAAATCAAGTTGCCACAACTCTTAAAGTTAGGCTTTCGTGGCGTTACATCTCTGGTCTTTGATTCCACATTACTAATTTAGAATGTGTGTGTAACATATATACCATTCCGCATCTAACAAAATTGCCATGGTTTTGTTAGATGGTTTGTAGTATCGATGTGCTGTGTGTGTGTTTTAGGTTATTAAATTCTCAAAAAAAAGTTATAGTTATTAACGTTATTATTCTTTTTTTAATTTGATATTAGCAACCAACACTCTCGATATAAGAATACTTTTCTTATTTCTCTATACATTACAACAATTATCACATACAACGTCAAACTAACTTGTGGCTAAATTTATAAAATTCTGTAGCTAAATGTTTTAATCATGAAACTAAGTTTCATAATTTGCTGTAGTAAGAGATGGCGTGGTTAAGAGTTAGCAATGGAAATTAAATATTATGTAGTTGCTTTTTATATTTTTAACTACATAAGTTATAATAATGAAACTAAATTGCAAAAAGATCTTAAACTTAATTGCTACGAAAATATAAATTTTGTTGCATAATATTTAAATTATCAGCTACAATTTTCTTTTTTATATCAAACAAAATATATATACAGCTACAAACTTATTTTTTACAAATAGTATATAAGGAGCTAATAAAATAATGTGACATCTATTATCATTTATAAAATTTAAATTTTATCTTAATGATACTTATTATAGAATTTTTTTTTTCAAAAAATCTATATCATGTAACATAAAAAGAATACTAATGATGTCTATTTAATAATAGAAAATATAGTTTTTTTATTACCTATTTTCGAGGATTTGAGACTTTTGAGTTTCATACACACATATATATAGCCACGACTTTAATTTTTTCAGCTAAAATTTTATATAACTAGCTATAAATTTATTTATTGTGGTGGTTATTATTCAAGACCTAGAATTTCAAACAAGATAGTATCCAAACTTTTAGACCAAGCTTTCAAGATTAAGGGCAACTAGCTAACTGTTTATTAGCCATGATGTTAAATATTGTAGCTAAAATTTTAGTTTTAGCTATGGCTAATTGATATTTTTAATTACGACTTTAACTTTTATAGCTAACTTTCCATGACTAAATACGCATTAAATATTCTAGCTACATAACTTTTAATGCACATGGCTGTTAGTGTCAATTATTGCATAGTTTTTATATTTAATTTCCATAGGATTTATTAATATTTATTTATATTTTATTTAGTTTATTATTTATAATTGTTGTTCTATTAGGATTTTAGTTTATTAGCTTGATTTTATTTCCTTTTTATTTTCCTAGTTAATTTATGCATTTTTAGAATGTTTTTGTAGGAATTTTGCTTTCCTAAATAGTCTGGGATTCAAGCCAATACTTAAGGAGCTGTTTTATGGAGTTATTTTCCTAATTGGAGGAGGTTTTGAAGATGAAAATTACTGGTTTAGTCCTTGGATGAATTTAGGGTATTTTTCTCTATAAATAGAGAATTATAGCTCTAGGTTAAGGAGAGCCAAAAGAGGAGATTAGACACAAAAACTACAAACAAAAGTTCAAGAAGGCGAGCAAGGGTTTAAAGATTGAAGCGCGCTTAAACGAGTTTTATCTATTCTTCTTCTTCATATCTCTTGTTATTTATTTTATGTTTGTAATTCTTTTTAAAGCCATATTTGGCTAAACTATATTTTAGAGTTTGGATTTGGAGTAATTAGTTAGACTTGTTGGGATTTTTATTTCTTATTAATGATTTGATTTTCATTCAATTTTATGAGTTGTGTTTAATATCTTGTATTCAATTAAGGGCCCAATTGTTTGCATGTTTATGGGTAAATTGCTATCAACGAAAGTTGAGTAATTTACTAGCTTCTAACTCATAAGACTTAGGAACCTCGATCACGAAAGTAGATGAATCCTTCGGGGATCAATAAATTGCTAAGGAACTTAATGAGTCCTAATTAATTAACTTGACCATGAAAATAGGCGGTATTTAATTTTGGCATTCGTAGATGATCTCGAAAGAGACTCTAGGTAATTGGAGTGGTTTATCCTTGATTGTGATCATTGAAATAGTTGAATTTAATTCCGTAATTTAAGTCCTAACTAGTGAAACAAACTCAATCTCTAGTTCATCCCCGTTGATTTAATTAGATTAATTGGAGTAGATAGTTTATTTTAATTTATTTAATTTAATTCTTGCAAATTAATTTGATTTGTGCTAACTAGGGAAAATTGATTGA
>CATIWK010074339.1:0-16123 GCA_949634005.1 Mallotus japonicus
TGGCTCACACCCTCACAAATTGGCTCACAAATAATATTTATTTTTCCACTCAATTTCTCTATTACACACAATAGAGAAAATCACACCCAAGCTCTCAAAATAATATTTCTCACGCCTCACACTTGCAAAAATAAAGACTCAATTTTTGCACTACCTCTCTTCACATGCATACATCTAATGCATACCCCGGCCCACACAAAGGAAAAATCTCACCAAATTATTTTTCTCTCAAGCTCTCTCTCGCAGCACTCCTAAAGAAAAAAAAACACACAAGCTCTCAAATGAATGGCTGTATTTATAGCCATAAAATTACCTGCAATTGTTGACATATATATATATATATATATATATATTTTTTTTTTTTTTTCAAACAAGTCTGCACGGTGCATCCCTTTTTTTTTTTTAAATTTGTGGGCTAACGGGTCCCCCACTTGCAGGCGGGACCCACCCAACATTTAGTGGACAGTGGATACTGCGTTCTGCACTTTACCCCTATGATTAGGCATTTTTTAAGTTATTCTATTAAAATCAAATCAAATAGATTGCGCTTTTCAAAAAAAAAAAAAAAAAAAAAAATCAAATAGATTGCGAAGTACAAGTATGATGAGATTTAAATTTCAATTTTTTTCTTAGACCAATCAGAACTCAGAAGAAAAAAAAAAAAATCAGAACTCAGAAGAATGTTAATGAATTGATTTAGGCTTGGATCAAAGGAGGAAACAGAAGCCCACAATGAATGGGCGTATTCTTTTCTTTGCATTTGTAGAACTGCCAACAAACAAATTTGCAATCGAACTTTTTTTTTAAATACAGAACAGGAAATCACAACCTGGAAGGTTGAAAGTGCTGTCCTTGTCCAGATATTGAAACCTGAGCAGGCTCAGGTTTATGTATAAAGTGAACTTTGATGCCGACACAGATTAATGTAGCATAAAATGCATATTATAAATAAAGCTGATTATAGAGAGCTCGATAAAAGAAAACAAGTGAGATAATATTAATTCCCTGAGATATATATATATACAAAAGCGTGTGGTTAATGTCACAAACAATGTCCATGTCCTGTTGGGTTATAGTAGATAGCAATGAAATTCCACATTTTACATTGCAATTTAAATCTCTCATAATTGAGAAAATGTCTCCAGTCCGTTCTTTGTCAAGCTGGGTATCGAGCATTCCCAACAATGATCGACTATTTGTTGAGGAGAATTCTCCTTGTCAAAGAATCATAAATGAAATTGACTATGGACAGAGTGAAAATTTATCTGTCAACAAAATGTTGAACGGGGGTGTCGTAATAGAAAATAGAGTTTCAAGGAACGGACGGTTTGGAGGAATCTGCTGCTTCCTTTGCGCTCCTGATCACCAGATCATAATTCATTGAAGCCAGCTGAGACAAGTTCTGAGAACAGAGCAAGCAAGTTCTTAAACTGGAAGGCAACTTATTTAGCAAGCACGTTCTTGCCATGGGAACTTATATGATACCAAGTTCCATGGGAAGTGAAAAATTCAGTTGTCAAAAATGATTATAAGAATTAACGATAATTACCATAACTGGAAAGATATATTATGCAAACATAGGATCATTTGAAAAAATAAAATCCATTTAACAGCATACCATGATTTTATCTCCATAACATCTAAAGGTTTCTTAATTATTTTTTATGAAACGGAGTCTCACCTTAAAAGAGAAATTACTAAATGAATACTTTACAGCAAGTCCTGGAGCATTAAAGTCTGCCAAGCTGCCACATTCATCTCCCTGGCATCAAACAAAAGTAAGAATCATAAATACTGAACTTTAGCCACATAAAGTTGTTACCCAACCTCAGCAACATCAGTTTGCATCTTATTCATAGTGGAATAATTTTTAAAGGAACCAAGGTTTCAGTTCTTAATGACAGTACGAAATCCACCTTTCTTAAATTTATAATCATTCTTGTTAATGTTATGAATAGCAACTAAATAAAATCAGAGGCATGTTGCAATCAATTGAAAGCCAAATGTGCATAGTGAATGATAGATTATTAAATAACCGATATCTACATACGTCCTCGTCGTGGGTATTGCTGAATGATCCAGTGCTGCACGTGTCAGTCAAGTCATCAAAATCACTTCCTCCTTGAAAATTTTCACCTTCTGGATTCCATATGTACCGGCTCATAAAATAACTAGTGTCATGAGCATCTGCTGCTGGTATGAACATAGCCTACAGCCAATAGGAGAACTTAATGAGTGCTTCAAACATGAGGGTGAATATTTCTGAAACTTAGTAGATTTGTAATAAGACAACCTTTTGCCTCGCCAGTGTGTCCCAGTTAATGTCCCCAAAGAAAGGATGTTGTTTCACCTGTGAAAAAAATTGACTTGATTAATTTTCAAATCCTTTCTACTTGTAGTATCTTGTCAATGGTGATGGTAATTTTACCTCCTTGGCCCCTGTTGCTCCAAGCCTTTGAAGTGGATTTTCTGTCAGCAATCTGCAAATGGAGCAGAGAAAGCTTTGAAGTACTATTCAGCTACTTTTAGACATTAATTTTAAAATGATAATCCTGAAATCGTTACATGATCTTGTTTGTAATTCAGAAGTTCATAACAAATCTAACGAATTCTCATATCTTACTTGTCGATCAAATCACAAGCTTCAAAGCTCATTTCCTCAGGAACCCTGGGCCAAGGTATATCTCTATTCATTATATTGGCAAATATTTGCTGCATTAAAAAGAGCCATTAGTCTGGACAAAGCTGAATGTAAGTATGAAATGATTTTACACTAAGAAAAGAACACCTCTCCATATCAGAAGTTCAACAGACAGTATGAATAAAAAAGCAAATGACAGAAGAACTGTAGATTTTGGTGCCATATCTATTGATTTACTCATTCCAAACATTTTGCTTATAAAAGAATAAATCTATTCGAACCCTGGCTTAAGCCAGAGTGCATTTCATAGTGCTATCAAATAGGCCAAGTCCAAGTTCATAATCAACACAGAAGATGTTTACAAACAGTCGTGGTGCACTGTTAAGTTGAGAAAGCAGCTAGACATGTTAGTACTCTAAAAGCAGTGGATAAAGAACTGGAGCTCTTTTAGTCCCGCTACTCTAAAATATTAAAAAGTTGAGGCTGGAAGCTATAGATGGCCTACCTGTGGAGATTCTGCATTGAATGGGGGAATCCCAACAAGCAACTCAAAAAGAATAATGCCCACAGACCACCAATCAGCAGTTGCGCCTACAAGGAGAAGATTTAACAATAAAAAGACCAAGCAGAAATATATTCACTGCCTAATTAGCGAAGTGGATTACGAACCATGTCCCATGCCAAGAAGTATCTCGGGTGCCAAATAATCAGGGGTCCCAACAACGGAATGCTTTTGGCGTTGTTCTCTTCTTGATGAATTTTGATCTTTTTGTTCTTCATCACTAAAGAAACCAGAACTATTGAATGAGGTACCAGCTAAGTCATCTGTACTGTTGATAAGGCCAACCTTTGAGAGCCCAAAGTCTGTCAACTGTAACAGGGGGAATTAGAGACTCTGGAAACTGTTATGCAATGTCATAAGGGAAAGTCAGTGTACACTGAATTCCAAATAGCAAAGCAATTTATCTCTCTTACAGAGTCTGTTGGTATCACTAACAACTCAACAAGTTCCAAATAGCACATAAGTTTAAACTGAATTCTGATAGTTCCTATCCCACGCTGCCCTATCCCTACCATATATGGCCTACAAAAGAAAGGAGAATCTACTTGTTTCTTGTGTGGAAATTTCTTCAGTCTCCAACTATTTTCAAAGTGAATTATGTTCAGAGGGCAACATATAGATGGCCTACACTAATATAAACCAGACATCAAACCTGTTGATCTTTATCTCTGTAAGCCAAAACAATAAGATAAAGTCGCACGTTGCATACACCTTAAGCAGAAGAGGCAGAGAGTTAATACATAATTCTACTTCTTCAGTTGCTAAAATATATCTATGTAATGTGCTAAGTAGAAGTCAAACCTAGAACTAAATATAAAGTTGCACTCTGTATATGCAAATGTAAACACTGTCAATGAACTGTTTATTTTGGATAAGAAATGATAAATAACTAAACTGCAAATTGCGAAATAGCAACCTTAAGGTGACCATCTTGACCAATCAACAAGTTGTCCGGCTTCAAGTCTCTATGAATGACACTTAAAGAATGCAAATACTCCAAAGCAAGAACCTGGGAAGAGTAAAACCAACTATTTGTATCCCTGGTGAGAAAATGTTATTGATCGATAAAGAGCAGGGAAATCAAGAGAAAAGAAAGTATAAATTAAGTTCTTACAACTTCTGCAATATATATACGGGCCATGTCTTCATCTAAGCAGCCCAAGTGTCTCAATAGTGAGTAAAGATCCCCACCATTTAGGTACTCCATGACCAGGTAAAGATTTTCCCTACATGTGAAGGAGTAGAAGAAACGGACCTGTGCATCATCAATTATGTACCTATTAGAAAACAGTTTACAATGTAATGCATCCCCCCCAAAATGCTTATAAATTGTGCAGCCTGCTCACCACAAAAGGATTGCGAAGTGATATTAAAATGTCACGCTCCGCAAGTATACTTTCAACTGCATTTTTACGAATCATATCAGCCTTCTTTAAAACCTGTAAAAATGCTTAAGAATTACGAAGAATACAAGGAAAGAAAGCCCACCTTCAGTAAGCATCTAAATATTTAAACTATCAAATTACATATTACAATTCCATGTCAGTCCACACACTGATGATGACAGCCATAGTTTGAGGTAATTGAACAAGCAAATTGAAATTCAAGATGTTCAATGTTCAATTCAATAAGAATGAGTTTCCACAGGGTAGTTCATTTTATGGCACCTAAGGAACTAGTAATTAAATATGCAGAACCATAATCTGTAATCTAAATGAGAGAATCTGGGAAAAGTACATTGTTAAAAACACAAAAATCTGTCCATTATTGCATGCCATATTTGACTAAAAATTTTTTCACTGCCACGTATAGGTTCACAGATGCTGACCTTTATAGCAAACAAATCACCAGTTGCTCTTTTTCTGGATAGGAAAACCCGTCCAAAAGCCCCTCTGCTAATTGGTTTTATTATTTCAAAATCTTCTATAGAGGTTCGGTCCTTAGATGGATTGATAGGGCTTGCACGCAAACTGCGAGAAGTATCATCTTCCACAGAACTCTCTTCTTCCACAGTATGATTTGATAAGTCTATTTTTTCATCATCTATCTGTGTACAAAGATGCACATACTTCTCCCTGAGAATTGCAAACAGGTGATTGCTTTTAGAGGAGATAAACTATATTAGCGGAAACATACATACTTAATCAAATAGAACTAGGGTCACAATAAATTTAGATTATTTTAAGCGATTGCATTTCTACAAAAGGTTTAATTAGTTTTCCACCTGAAGGTTTAACTAGTTTTCCACCTGAAGGTTTAACTAGTTTTCCACCTGAGATTAAGGTTTTTGTTTGAGCAAAAATAAATGAATAGACAGAAAAGGACTTAAAGCGCTAACTAAAGAAATCAAACGCACAGGAAGCAATAAATATAGATTAAAAAACCATGCCACTTAGATATGAAACTTGGATCTTTTTTAGTTTGAGACATTAAAGATGGACCAGTGAACTATTTCAGACAAAACCCATTTCATATTAACAAAAATTTTAAAAATAGAAAACTACTTACTGCAATAATCTCTCTATGCGCCTCCCAAAAGTCTCTACAATGAGGGCATCCACCTTCCTATCCTGGATCGCATATTTTAGATCTTCCAGGTGGTCAAGCATACACTCCAATGAACTATAGTCACACTCGTTTATTTTTGCGACAGAACGGGCAATATCCAGTAGCTTACTTATCTGACATGCAATGTTACTGTAAGAAACTGAAAACAATGGCTCAAATTTCCTAGTAACACAACCAAATAATAGGAGACTAGCTAGGGAAGTTGTCCACGTGCTCAATTTCAAGACATTGCATGAAGGTTCTAGTAATATAGCAAAGGAACCAGAAGTACAGGTCAAAAGAAATTTCTATCGCAACAGTGGTCAGTAATGGAAACAAAATGTATTTTGAACTGATCTCTATCATTTTAGCACGTTTCAGCTAATGACACTAATTCATTTGTGGTGTGTAACACAACTACATACCTGTTGGTGATTTTCAAGTTCTATTATTGTCCTTCGTCCATTCAATAGCAATTCAATCTGGCTGGTCCGTGGCGTTAATAACGGTGATCGTGGTGTCAAGCTTCCTGCTGATGAAGTTTTTGCATCTGCATCAGTTGACAATGCAGAATGTCCTTCGCATGAAATTTCAGGCAAAACATTTACATCTTCCATAACCAAAGTATTATCCCCGTCAGGCATGAGATCTAGCTTGTCTTTGGAACAATGACAAGAAAAATTTTTCCGTTTTGGTGATAACTCATCTAAATCCTCGTGTACACCTGCCACTCTTTCAACCTCAAGACTTTGCCTTGGAGTATCACAGCTCTTTGGCGTGCTTTTAGGTGTCCATGATTCCAATATCTTATCAAGAGTATCAACAACTCTTTCAAGTCGTTCGTCGATAGTTAAGCCTTTCAAGTCACATCTATCAGCAATTGTACATATCAGAGAGTGCTCCTCGACATGTACCATTGGTATTTCAACCTCACATATTCGGCATATCATCGAATTACCATATGCAACATTTTGATGTTCCCCCCAGAGTCCCCAAGGAGCTTTTCTCATTCCTGATGATGCAGGATGCTCTGGAGTTCCAAGATTGTCAGAACTGTCATCCCCAACAATCGCTGTGTCGTCTTTATTATGTTGCAATTCTGATTTAACCTTGGCAGATGTATCAACAGCATCATTTCCTTTCCGGTTTTTCTCAGCAGCAGAGGGAAGTTTCTTCCAAGATGACATCCTATAGCTGCTAGTAGTTGAATCACAACTTCTGGCCGTGCCAACCTCCACAGTATGATCTACATGTTCTTGATGTTCTTGTTGAATAACCGGACTGTCATGTTCTTGATCATGAGGCAGCTTTTTTCTCTGTTTCTCACCAGCGGCATCCTTCCCGCCCACCAATGGACCACTAAAATCCTGGGTTGCTATTTCCAAAATTTGTTCAGGATAAACTCCAAGATCACTAAGTTGATGAAGACCAAGAATGTGATCATATTCATAACCGCTCTCTTTCTGAAACTGCACAAGCCTAGTACATCGAGTGAGGATAAAGAGAAGGCGGGTATGCGCTTGTTTAATTATGCCCATTGGTAGCTCTTGACGCTTATCATCCAGGTTCTGAACAATTGCCTCGCATCTGAACCAGAATTCATTAGGCGACATTTTTGAGCATTGTCTAGCTATAACCAACATATCCTCCAAACTTTCTCTCCATTCAGCATGAGAATCCAAGGCCCTTTCAAGTATACCCACCAAATCTCCAGCAAATATACCTAAATCAGAATCAACTTCTTCTTTTAACTTGTCAAATTTTGCCCTAATTGCCACCATAACTTCCTAAAAAGAATATAAAATTGAACTTGTAGTTTAATATAACCATCACATCATTTAAGAAATTATTACAAGCGTGCACATTATATGAAAAAAAAAAGTGTAGTACCTCCATATGACCGAAGCCCCTTGATTTCCAAATAGGAAAAGGCCTAACTCCTTTAGAATTGAGCTCATGAGAGAAACTCTTGACATCTGGAGCTTTTTTCTTCCTGCCACTGGTAACACGCAGTATTGCCTGGAAACGGGGAGACTGTAATTCCTTGGCAAAAGCATGGCTCTAAAAATAAAACAAACAATCAAGTAGCTTATATATGAGCTCCGCACATCCATATTGCTGATACAGATATGAAGAAACAAAACTAATAAATTTTATTATTATATTTATTATCTGTTATCACCTCCAGCGCTGGATTTAGCGGCGATGATCCTGATGCACACTTTAATGATTTTGATTGATTGAAACCGATCTTTTTTCCTGTAGAGGAAAAGAAAAACAAAATCTAATCCATGCATTCACATAACCGTATAAAAAAAAAATTCAAAAATAGAGAACTAAATTGATCAGAATGAACACCTGTATCAGGAGAGTAGACGTTTTGGAGAGGAAAAGGAACGTTCCATTTAAGCCTGCTACGGTATCCGCCATTGCCTCCGCCGCCGCTGCCGCCACCACTTTTATCCTCTTTATTCAAGGCGACGACGTTGTTGTTATTGCCGATATTAGAAGGTCCAGCAGCAGTTGAAGAAAACCTAAGAGGAGAAGGAATAGATTGCGTTTTGATATTATTTAAACCGAGGGAGGCCGCCATAATAATCGGCGAATTCTTGTTATTATAATTATTTGAATGCATATCGGGAGAGCCATTATCGTCGTCGCCGTCATCCTCTTTCTCATCGTCAGTAGCAGTGGTAGCATTAGTATCATCTAAAGGTGACGAGTTCTGCCCTGCTGTACGCCGGATTGGAATCGGAGGGATTTTTCTAAGCTTGAGTTTGGTCGGCGTCGACGCAGATGAAGACGTCGCCGTTTCCGATGTAGAAGGATCTTGGTTGCTGTTGCTGTTGCTGTTCGACATTATTGTTATGTCTGTTCATGGCATCGTTACGATGATGATGAAGATGAAGAAATCTGTGAGAGAGAGAAACATGGAGGAAAGAGGAAGATTAAAGGAAGAGGTTTTTTCGCGGGAAATGGAGTGTTTGAGGGTCACATGATCGAGCGATTCCATTTTTTTCAGTTGTTCTGTTTTATTAAACGTGCTTGCCGCGAACCGTTATATTAATATTATATTAAATTTATTTTAATATTTTTTTTTTCTTTCTAAAAGGAGTAAAAATTGAGTTACTGCTTGGTGACTCACTGTCTAGTTTAAAAAAATTGACTATTTCTAGGGTGAGAAAATATTGAACTAGTTTCAGCACCGGCAGCGACGGCGCTCGAGTACAGCTAGTATCATGTTCACCGGAATTCGTAGAGCTGCCTGGAAACTCAATCTTAATAAACATATTACTAAATTATGCGATTCCGACGATCTTCCTAAGAGCAGATGCTTTAGCACCGCCACCACTGGTCTCTACGGTTTCGATCACTTAAAAACTCCCAAAGGCTTTCGGCGATTTGTCGATGAAGCTATCGAAAGGTGTAACGTTTTTTATTAATTTTTGAAGTTTTATTTGCATTGGTGGTGAGGTTTAATGCTTTTCTGAGCTAAAAAAATTTGTGTTTGGTAGGTCTGGGGAACTGGTTAATCGCATTTCAGCAATGCTTTCATCAGCTGAAATTGTCAAAGCCATGGATGAGATTTCAGACGCAGTAGGTTCTTGTTGTAGCATTCTGTTATTAATTGATTCCAACTTCCTTCCTTTTATCTTTTTAATGGCTCTGTAGTGTAAATTTTGATGTTTGATTTGATAGGTCTGTTCCGTTGTCGACTCCGCTGAATTTTGTAGAAACTCTCATCCAGATAGGTACTCTATCAAGTTTTATCAGTACGCTTGCTTATCGGTTTGAGTGGTATTACTTAATTTTTTTTTTCTTTTTCTATGATAATGTTTGTTAGGGAATTTGTTGAAGAGGCTACCAGGGCATCAATGAGGATCAATGAATATCTACATGTGAGGTGACCAGTGGTCTTTTTTTGGTTTCTTTCCATAAATTCACTTTCGCATTGTCTTCTTTAGTTTGATAAATTTCATTAGATATTTCATGTGTGTGACCAATTTGTTGCATTTCTGTGTTGGCATTCAGTATCTTAATACAGATCACGCTTTGTATGAAGCGGTGAAAAGAGCTGAGCAAGATGGACATTTACTTACAAAGGAGGCTCATAGGGCTGCCCACCACCTACGTATTGATTTTGAAAAGGGCGGAATTCATCTCTCATCTGGTAAGCATCCTGTTGCTGTCAGCCTTTCATTCTTCCGCAAAGTGTTAGTCCATTATGGAACATTCAGTATGAATTTCCATATAGAGAGAAATTTTCCTATTGTAAAATATAAACAAACCTTTTGCTCTGCAGAGAAATTAGATAGAGTGAATCAGCTAAACATGAACATTTTTCAGCTCTCTAGGGAGTAAGTATGATATCATTTCACTTGATGCTCAATTTGCTTTGCTGATATGATGATCCTTGTTGATTAAAATCTTGTACCTGCTGATCAGGTTCAATGAAAACATTAGTATTGATCCTGGTCATGTGGATATATATCCGGCGTCCCGAATCCCAAAGCACATACACCATCTTCTTAGTCCTATTTATCGCTTCAAATCTGGACCTTTAGGAGGATTGATGGGGTCAACAAATAGCATAAAAGAAAAAGGATTTCGATTAACAACAGAGCCGCGCTCTGTAGTTTCTGTTCTACAATGGACTTCAGATGATGAGGTAGCTTTGACTATGTTGATTGCCAGTGTTTTTATTACTGCATCTCCCAATTTAGATTTTGTTGAGCTCCTCTGTTGTGGGCTCTAGCTGCTAGAATTTTGTGAATATGTTTTGCCATTCCTCGGCAAATTAAATTGCTTAACTATACTGGTTAGGGCTAGAACATTCAGCGCAGGGGAGAACTAAGATTTCTTAATTTGCGTACATATGCACGTACTCCCCTTTATATCATCTACACTAAATAATTTTTGGTTCTGTATGCCAGGTCAGAAAGATGGCATATATCAAAGGAAACTCTGTCCCACATGCAAACATTGAAGTTCTTGATAAGCTTATTGCTGCTCGCCATGAGCTTGCTGAGGTTATTTTGTTATTTTTGTGTCTGAATTTCTTGTAATCCTATATGATATCAAGTATTCATCTACTGAATTTTCATACTTTATGCAAAAGTCTATGCACTTCTCATGTATTTCGTTCTCTGGGAAATGCAGATAATGGGATATAAATCTTATGCTGAATTTATGGTCAAGCAAAATTTGGCTTCATCACCTGAAGTTATAACATCCTTCCTTAGTGAGATGAGTGAGATGATAAGGCCTAAAGCTGATGAGGTACTATTCTCTCTATGTATTTATGTGTTCTGCCGGAAATGTTGCTACTTCCTGACTGTACACCATGTTACAGATTTTTTTGCTCTTCTTTATTTTGTCTATAGGAGTTTGAGGCGATTAGAAATTTTAAAAGAGAAAAATGTGGTAAAAAATGTGTTGAGTTAGAGCCATGGGATGAGGCATACTATACAGGGATGATGAAATCTTCAGCTCATAATTTGGAATCTTCGGTAGGTTATTCATTTATATTTGTTCTTTGTTTCATTTTCTATGAATAGGTTTCTTTCTAGTTTCTTACGAAGCTTATGTAGTTTCACTTCTACATTTGGAGGACTTGTATTCTGAAATCTTCTTTTTTCGTATACTGTTTCAAATGTGAGTTTTTTTCTCAGTTTCCTCCCTCTTTTGGTGCAGATAGTAGCATCATATTTCCCTTTGCCACAGTGCCTTGAAGGTTTGAAAGTACTGGTGAAATCATTATTTGGTTCAACATTTCATAATGTTCCAATGGCACCTGGTGAATCTTGGCACCCAGATGTGCTCAAAATGGCACTTCATCATCCTGAAGAGGTATACGCATGGATGAGTGGAGTTGTAAACCCCTTGATATTGTCTATTGTTATAACAAAATTCTTAATAATGTTGTAGGTGTTTAGATAATTCACTAGTGACTATTATTTTCATCAATTTTCATAGTCATTAACTGCAGATTTCAGTTATGCACATGCCCACAGGTGATTTGACATTGTGTAATTACATTGACTCATTACAGTTTTGTTTCAGGGTGATCTGGGGTATCTATACCTTGATTTGTACTCCAGGAAGGGCAAACACCCAGGTTGTGCCAACTTTGCAATTAGAGGAGGCCGACACATTTCTGAAACAGAATACCAGCTTCCTGTATGTTAATAGATTTTATCAGCCTCAGTGAATATTTTGTTACATGTGTATCCTAAATTCCTTACTATTGTAGTGCTTTCGTGTGACTTTGTTCTTTGGCGTTCAAACAAGTTTCAGTCAGAAACTTCTACATGGAAGAAATCAAAATAAGAAATGGACTGTGGTTTGTTGTTTATTAAAGGGTGAAGCATGAAAGTAACTATCATCCTAAAATGTTGTGCAATATTTAAAAAGTTAGGGGATGTGTACTTTTATACGTACACCTGAGGAGAGCCGATTACAGGAATACGCTCATTATCAGATATCTATATAAAGAATAAAAATACACTGCAATATTTTTGAAAGAAAAAAGGTTCCTTCTGATTTAGCTTATTTGTTGTTATACTGCAGATTGTAGCCCTTGTTTGCAATTTTTCAGGACCGTGTGGATCATCTACTGTGAGACTCAATCATTGGGAAGTGGAAACCCTATTTCATGAGTTTGGACATGCTCTTCACTCCTTGTTCTCAAGAACGGTATATAAGGCTTATACCTTGCTACATAATGGAGAATATATGGCCTTGTTTCTTCACTATTTTTTTTTTTCTAATTCACAATCTCTCATGGATTTTCTTGTAGGATTACCAACATTTTTCAGGTACTAGGGTGGTTCTTGACTTTGCTGAGATGCCTTCCAACCTCTTTGAGTGAGTAGCATATAGCAATTTCTATATCACTGTACTTTTCTTGCTACTAGAATAAATAAAATATTTTCATTGCTCATAAGATAGTGCACTAGAGATGCATGAAGAATTTCAAAAGGGATGAATTATTCCCGATTACAATTGAGTGTCTTAGAACTATTCTGAGCTAGTAGAAGGCCTCATCTAATTATTTTCCCAAGTACTAAAGTACCCTGTGCTTGTCTTCAGTTTGGTGTAGTTCTGTACAGTATGGTAAAGATCATAAAAATGACTTAAGTGAATCTTCTATAACTTCTTTCTTTTTATGATATCCAATTTAACTTAAATATGTCAATGAAAAGCTTCTTACTGATTACTAGGTGGGATCACCCCGTAAACTCTTATACCTGAAATTTTTAGCTCTCTGTCAATTTCAAAATTGCATGGATCATTTCTTAAGACATGTATCTGTGAATATTTATGTGTATATATGACCTCTTAAAACGATCACTTGCCATTAATGATAGTTGATGCAATGGTGATCTTGGTGCATCTATAGGTATTATGCATGGGACTACCGAGTGTTGAGAACATTTGCCAAGCACTATTCAACTGGAGAAACAATACCTGAGAAGTTAGTCAAGTCAATGCAAGGTGCTAGAGATATGTTTGCAGCAACTGAATTGCAACGGCAGGTTTATTTTCCTAGGACTTGACTAAATTAACTAATGATGCTCTAAGCACATCTCATGTCTCAGAAATGAACAAACTTTAACAATTTCTGTTTTACTTGTCTGGTTTTTGTTAGGTTTTCTATGCATTAGTTGACCAAACACTTTTTGGAGAACAACAATCCCCATCCAAGGATACAAGTTGTATCGTTGCAGATATTAAAAGGCAGTATACTAGTTGGAAGCATGTGGAGGGTACACGTTGGCAGATCAGGTTCAGCCATCTTGTAAACTATGGTGCAGGTATGTTTGGATGCATAAATCATAAGGTTTTCTGTTTGCAGATAAAATGTGTTGTTTTTCAGTTTGTGCATTTAGCTGGATATTATACCTAGCTCAGATATACTGTAGATTGGGTAGTAAAGGTTGGCACAGGTTATGGTGAGGTCTTTAAGTTTCATTTTCTTTCACATTTTCTGAAAGAAAATGTGATAATATGGTATCATGTCATGATAATGAACAGGTTAATTCATTTTGTATGAGAGAATTTTTGTTTACTTTGCAGGTTACTATAGCTACTTGTATGCTAGATGTTTAGCAGCAACCATATGGAAAAAGTTATGCCAAGAAGATCCACTTTCATTAACTACAGGGACTGCTCTCAGAACAAAGTTGTTGCAGCATGGTGGAGCTAAAGAGCCAGCTGAAATGTTGAATGATTTGGTGGGAGAAGGGATTGTGAGGCATTGCAGTGGAGGGATAGTTCCTGACACGACAAGCTACTTGGATGAGTTAAATCTGGTGGAAGATAAGCGTTTGCAACTCCAAATTCAATCAAGCAAAAGATAGAAAAAGAAAAGATCAAATCCATGCAAAAGTGGGAATGACAAAAGGAGGAAAACCAAGAGACTGGTAACAATGGTCGACTATTTTGGCAATCTTATTCCGACGGGATTTGACAATATTGTCATATGCTTGTAACCCAAAAACTGGACTGGTACCTGTATCCCTAATATAGGACACAGCAAGTGTGCCATGGACACTTTGGGAACCAGCCCAACGTTGGATTTGGACAGTTTCATGTGAGCTGGCTATTTGTGCAAAAAGGTGAATGCTCGCAGTGGAGGAAAAACATTTGCTCAAAATACAATATGGCCGAGAAGAGAAAATTCATCAATTGCTTTGTTCCGAATGCTGTTTGTATCGGTTGAAATGCCAACTTCCAAGAGAAGCGTGATGTAGTTAGGACATTAAAATTCTTTAATTTTGTTGTTACCATTTCCAGTGATAGAAGAATTTATTATGAACCTAACATCTCTAATTG
Organism: Mallotus japonicus; assembly: GCA_949634005.1. Classification (NCBI taxonomy): domain Eukaryota; kingdom Viridiplantae; phylum Streptophyta; class Magnoliopsida; order Malpighiales; family Euphorbiaceae; genus Mallotus; species Mallotus japonicus. The sequence goes on from CATIWK010074339.1 coordinate 14,589, forward strand.
AGTATTTTCACTAATCTAGAGGATACAAAATTGTTACGCATTCTCTTTTTGATGGAATGCAAAAATGAATTAGAATGCGACTTATTTACATTAGTTACTATATTTAAATAATGATTAGCATTCCCTTTCTCGCTTGTCTAACGGGGAAGAGTAACAAAATATATGTGAAAAGGTCTTGCTTTTAATGGCAAGTTTTATTTCTTGTCATTTTGACAAGTTTATTATTTCTCTGCTTTTTCTGTTTCTTTTTTTTTTTTTTTTTTTTTTCTCGGTTGCTATGGACAATCTAGGTATTAGTTCCCATCAGAACCTTGTGGGAAATTATAAGCCTATGTCTGTTGTCGATCATGATGGTGATGGATATGTTGTTGAAGGTGATGATTTAAGGCAGGCTAGTCAGCGATTCCAACACTGTCTGGTGGGTAAATTTCTATCTGATAAGTCCATTAATTTTACTGCCATGCAACAGATATTGGCTTCTCTCTGGCGACCCGTGCGGGGTGTTCGTATCAAGGATATGGGTAGTCAGATTTATATGTTTCAATTCTTTCATGCTTTGGATGTGGACAGGGTTTGTGATTCTGGCCCTTGGACTTTTGAACATAATTTGCTTATTTTGAAACGTTATGATGGTACTATACCATTTGATCATATGTCTTTCCAGTATGCTGATTTCTGGGTGCAAGTTCATAAGATGCCTGCAGGTTTTCGTTCGGAGAAGATTTTGAGTCATATTGGCAATTTCGTTGGTTCTTTTGTATCTTCTGATCCAGTTAACTACACCAACATTTGGCGGCTTTATGTTCGTATTCGGTCTGCTATAGATGTGTCAGCTCCGCTCAAGTATAGAATGAAGATGAAAAAAGCCGGTGGGGAGTGGTTTTTCGTGGAGTTTAAATTTGAACGCTTTCCAATGTTTTGTTTTGTATGTGGTCTGTTGGGGCACTCTGAAAGGTCTTGTGAAAAGGTTTTTCAATCGAAGTCTGGTGTGGTTGAACGTTGTTATGGAAGTTGGCTTCGTGCTTCCCTCCGTCGTCAACAACCTCAGGTTGGGGAACATTGGCTCCGATCTGATGATGATGAATTGTTGAATCAGGAGTTTCAGTCTGTTTCAAATCCTAACAGAAATATTCAGCAAGATTCTTTTGTAACAACCTCTTCTACTGGTCAATCTTTAATTCAAAAGGATAAACTGTTGGTTTATGGAGGACGTCCTCTTCTTTCAAAATCGGTTGTTGTTGCTGAAGATAATGGTCAGCTAGAGAATTCAAATTTGAAAGGTGATGATAATTTAGAAGCTGTTGTGGTAACAGATTCTAAGGGGAGACGTCAATCAGGTGAGTCTCTTATGGATTTTACTAAGAGTAATTTACCAAAAATGTTTAATTTTAAAACTTATTTACTAAAATAATTCTACTTTTTATTAATTACACTTTTATTTTAGTATTTTTACTTTCTTGTTCTTTTTTTAATTTTTATTTTCTCTTTTTGTCTCCTTTTATTTTCCTCCTCTTTTTTATTTTTTATTTTTATTT
>CATIWK010074365.1:0-26755 GCA_949634005.1 Mallotus japonicus
TATTAAAACCGTTCTTTGTGTGTATTTTCATAGTATGCTAGTACCAAATCAACTAATATTATTTATTTTTATATAATTTGACATGAATTTAACACAAATTATTGATAAAATATCATTTTTAAAAATAACTTTAACATACATTATAGAGTCCATAAATATATTAAAATTTTATTAAAAATTCATCTTTGAATTTAATTAAAAATTGAAAATAATATATTCTTATAATTTATTATAAATGATCCTGGATTTAATTGAATGTTGAATTACTTAAAACTAATTAATTTATTATGAATTTATACAATATTAGTGTTATAATTTATTTTTTTGAAATAAGTAGTGTTATAATTTAAAAACCAATGATGTTAATTTATTTGGTATATTAAGCTTCTAAACGAATTTGCCAAAATAGTTTTTTTTTTTTTGGAAAAGAATATTTATCTCCTTCCAACTGTAGAATAATTTTTTGGAGCTTATCCTTGAGGATGTAACTATTATTTTTTTTTAAAAAAAATCACAATATCCAGTATCTATTGAATTCTAATTAATTCAAATTGATAGAGACAGTAAAAATTTTTCAATAACTAATTTAATACGACTATATATACTACAACTTAAATTTGAAACATTATTTAACAAAAATAGCCCCTTTCAGCGGATTCAAAAGATATTGGTAGGTAAGTATTAATTCCAATAATTGCATCAATATGTCAAATTGAACCTAAGATAAACACTATAACTACCATGCATATTCACATGTCATGTCTCAAAAATTTCAGGTCTATTTTCTCACTATATCATCAACAGACATATAAATATAATGCACATAACGCCTAATTAATGTGATAGCTATATATATTGTTTATTATGCTTATTTTAATTTTTTTTTCCATCAAAATCAGCTCGGTGGTTAGAATTTTGTCCATTCTTTTTTTTTTTCCAGAATTTGGTCCATTCAGTAGAAAAAAAAAAAAAATCAAATCAGATTAGGTTGGCTAAGCTATATATGACATGTTGAACATTAATCTATGTAGGTTGGATTTGATGGGCTAACAGCTTCATTTCGTCTTTCTTCACATTTGTATCTAGTATATAAATAAGAGAATTCTGAACATGACTTGTTTTATCTATTAATATTAGTAAAAATTATAATATTTACTAAATTATATGAAAAAAAGGCGATTTTATTGTGTAATCCATAAATTTAATTTTGAGATAAATATATAAATGATGTTCAAACTTTTTCACTTTTATTATTTTCGTGTTCGAACAATTTTTGTTACAATTAGGTGTCTCAATATATAAAACATTTATAAAATGATGTCTCTAGTAGATTTTACAAATTAACGTGCTTATGTGTGTTATTTTAAATAGTAAATTGACTTAAATGTCATTCTTTTATTTTAAACTTTATGTTCTTTTTTGTTCTAATTATTTTTTCAAAATTATTAGAAATGAAAAAAGTATTTTTTTTATTTATCAAATTAAACTAAAAATCCATTATTTTTAATTTATTTTTATTTTATTAATTATAATGGTTGAATTTAATTTTTTATTCATGATTTTAGTCAAATAAAATTTCTATTCATTAAAAAATTATATTATTTTTTATTTTTAATTATAATAAATAAATTTTTATTTTAGTTAAATTGTATTTTTCTTTTCACTCTTTTAGATAAATTTAAAAATAAATTTAATATTTTTATTTTTTATTTTTTTCTATTTTAATAATATTCAATATATTCTTCTTTCAAATATATATATAACTAAAACTTTTAAATTAAGCAATAAAAAATGAATCTAATATAAAAAGGGCATTTAAGTCAATTACTGTTTAAGATAAGACACATAAACATTTTAACCTGTAATAAATCTACTAGAAACACTATTTTAATTTTTTTTTGTAGATTTAGATACCTAATTATAAAAAAAAAAATTGTTTGAACACCAAAATAGTAAAAGTGAAAAAGTACAGACACCATTTATGTATTTGTTACTTTAATTTATTGCAAAATAAATTACAAAAATTGTATTTGAACTTTTAAAATTTTTCTATTTTGGTTGTCAAACTTTTCTTTTTTGCAATCAAGTGGTTAGACTCTTAATGTAGTGGTTTTGACCGTCCACAAGTTGCATGAGTGTATAGTCAGCGCGAATGGAACCTACTGATTGCCATGTGGAGTGCCACATCATCAATAAGCTACTACAATGCCAAAAATGTCCTTAATCTAATTGAAAAGGAACAAATGCCTAAAATTTAACATAAAAAAAAATCTTCGTCGATTGTTCTTGAAATGAAAAGAATTAACGGGAAATAAGGGATTTGATTAGGGTTCTTTACAGCAAAACTAAAGATTGAAAGTATAGTAGTAATTTCGAGTGTTGATTTTGAATATCAGTCGAGCAGTTGAAGAATATGTCAAAGGATAAATTGAATAGGTATGTACAACTTTTATTTTAGTGTTAATTGTTGATGTTATGTTTTTTGAGGGATTTGGGAACGTTCGAAGCTCATTTGTAATGAATGTGTGTTTGAACTGAGTTGCATGTGAATTTATAACGAAAATATGTTTAAAATGAGTTTTCATTTCTTTTTATTTTAATAGCAGTGAGGACCAAGTTGTTAAAATATTGTTTGGGGGTGTATTTGCGAGTGGTCCTAGTGCTTTAGAGAAGAGTTACGTTGGAGGTATGAAGGTTCATTTTAAGGTAAACATAGAAAAAATATCTTCTTATGAAGTTGTGCTTGATGGCATAAAAAACATCATAAAGGAGAAGTTGGGTAATAAGGAGGTACGAAAGTGCACTTTAGGAAACCTCATATGCCATTAGCACATGGGTTGTTATTGTTGCATAAGGGGTCAGTAATGTCACGACCCAAACCCGGGAGTCATGACCGGCGCTAGGGAACTAGAATTTATACAAATTCGGAACCCGTAGCAAGCCTTAAAATAAAATCCACAACAAATATAACCATAAATATGCCTTAGAATTAAAACTTTAAATAATATAAAGAAATCTCCATATCATAACATAATAAATATTCTTAAACAGTTATTCAAATACAAAACCTCAGTCTAAAACAACATCAAATACTACTACTGCAGCGTCTAATAAAATACAAGAAAAGTAACAGTTCAAAATTTACATAAATCAGCCGAGGAAGAAAGAGTCCGGCGGAGAGAACTACTATAGGAGGTTTGAAGAGGTAAGTCTTGAAAAAATAATTGAGAGGGGGATCAGACCTCATTGAGTGAATCATTATTATATATATGCATGTAACCTAATGCACGTACACACAAACATCAATAATAATATTCGTATATTTATATTTGTATAATTATTCATACAATCCACACAGATGCTTAAAAATATTTTTGGTATTTTATTTTACTGGAGGATCGAAGCAGAACCCTAAAAGTTTGCATCCTCAAATCATAGAATCTTCACTGGCCATCAGGCTCACTTAGTTCCAACAATATTCTCTTATCCAATAGTAGGTGGACTAGCCCCGAGACCCTGAAGGTCCATCGAGCTACAGCAGTCCACATGACCTGCCCCGAGACCCTGAAAGGTCCATCAAGCTACATCAGTCACGCCTCTCAATAAAACCTTAATAATCCGGATATCCATATCACAAATCATAATTTCATCATACCAATCAAAATCAAGCCTACATTCTAACGTACTGGTGTACACGTAGTCCTAATGTAGTCCACTAGGTAGCACGTTCTACGGCTATCCTCCAAAATATTTTATTCAAAATAAATAAATAATTCATCAAAAATATACGCATCCATATTACAAAATTAGAATTTGCGTTTAAATATTTTTATGAAAACATATATATGCATGTATGATCATATTCATGAAATATAAATATATGCATACATAAAATCATAATAATAGCGATTAGAAGTGAATGTGATATAGCATATCCTAAAATTCGTATTTAAAAAAATATGGATGCTAAATCATGAATTCTATATGCCATGCATACATATAATAATAACTCACAGTTCGAGTGCGTTCTTCTAGTCTGGTTCGGCTGGCCCGGTCTTGAAGGCCTAGCTTGTGGTGCAGCTAAAAAGAAATTAATAATAAATAAATAATTAGAAATAAATTCATAATTTTTATGCTTTATAGATTTCTAAAGAATGACTCGATTTAAGACACAACTCGACTAAAACTCAAAACTTAGGACCGACCCGATGTTACGTTTTACGAGAATTCTACCGAAAATTCGACAGAGTCTCCTTTGTAAAACGGGCATCTCTCTACAAAAGTAGAGTCAGACCTGTACGCAAACACACTTCAAAATATTCCAAGGCTCAACATCTCGGGTTGAGCCCCCGAACTACAAATTACGCCCAACCGAGAATCAACATCACAATATATATATATATATAATAATTTCTCAAATCACCAAAATATCTCATAAAAATATTAAAAAAATTTATTTTCCAAATAAATAATAAAATTCTAGTTTTTAAATAATATTTTGCTAATAAATTCATAAATGGAATAAAATTTCATTTTACAATTAATTTAGCATAAATTGTAAATAATTATTAAGATCACTTATTAATATCATAAAAATAATAAAATATTCATTTAGGCTCAAAAAAATTAATAAATTTATTTTTCATATAATTTTTTCCAAAATTACAACTTATTAATTAAAAATCGGGAATTAATTATAAAAATTATTTTTCATACCTTTATTAATAAAAAATAATCTAAAACCGAATAATTACCAAAAATTTCAATTAAAATCAAATAATTTGCTAAATTCCAACAATTTTCCAAAAATACATATTTAGACATAAACTACAAAAATTCATAATTAAAATTCTATAAGGAATTTCACAAAACTTTCTTCACGAAGTTTAATCTACATAATATATATAATTTATTAAAAATATAAAAATTTTCCGACTCGGGACTATCCGGAATAGTACCCAATGCCTGAAAAATTCAGAAAAATAATTTAAAATCACCATTCACAAGATCACAACCTCTAGATCATATAATCCCAAAGCAACCATAGCTAAATAAATCAAATTCAAGCTTAATTTAACAATTTAACCAAAAATACCCAAAATTTAATTATTCAATATCGGGATAGTTACCGGAGTTGAAACCCGAGATTGGTTGAGGACTTTAGAAGCCCAGGAGGAGAGCTTTCAAAAGAGACCAACCTCAACTTCTAGTGTGGCCGGAATTGTCTCCAGTGGCTCTTCTCCTAATCCGGCCAGGATGGTGGTTGCCGGTGCTGGGGCTGCTGGGGAGGACGTTTGGAGGTGGTCTGGCATCGAGTGGTGGCCGGCGCAATGAGAGGGTGGCAGTGGCAGTGGGTGGTTGTGGTGGTGAGGCAAAATCAAGAAGAAGAAGAAGAAGAAGTAGAATAGGAAAGAAAGAAAAAAAAAAGATAAGTGGCTACTGCCACTTTCACGTTTTTGAAATATATTTTTTTAAAAAGATACAAAGTACAACCTTTTTAAATTTTAGAAATAAAATATCTCTTTTTAATTATTCTCACCCATAATGTATACAAATACACTTAACAATATTAAAGTGTATTAAAATACAATACATTAACATAGTTTACTAAATAATAATATTAATAATATTAAAATAATATTCGACACAAAAATTTTCAAATTTAATTTCACTAATAATCAAATATCATAAATTAATAAAATAATTATTAACACTGCAAATTCCAGAAATTTAATTTTATAATTTATAAAAATCATGTTATAACAAGTAAGTAGCTTTATAAAGATTCTAAAAGAAAATTTAGAAAACAATTGTATGTGGAGCATAAATTGTGTGATAGGGATAAAGATCCAATGGTTAAAAGTGGCTCAGACACTAGCTGTCATGGTATAGTGGATGGTTATTGTGAGGGTTCTAAGGGAAATAGTGGCTGTGAGATGGCAAAGGTTACTGGTGCCTGTGAATTTATGAAGGGTGGTGGTATGCAGCAAGAAGGTGTTGTTGTATTAAATGCTGAAGCATTTGTAATTGATAGTGATGTAAAAGGGATAGTAAATAAGGTCACACAACCCTCATTAGTTGAGGAGGTAGATGTTATTCTTGGATTTATTCATAAATTTAATATTGAAGATTGTTTGGCAGATGATGTGCCAAGTTAATTAGAGAAGAATTTCTCAAAGGTGAGGAGATTCCTGTAAATGATGCAGCATGCCTAAATGGTTCAAGCAATGCAGTGGCTGATTAAGGCAATGTAGTGGCAGGTTCAAGCAATGCAGTGCTTGGTCATGAAGATGTGAATATAAACAATGATGGGATTAATGGTGTAGAGGATCCTGATATGCTTGTGGACTATAAGCTTTCATTTGACTAAGATGATGAGGAGTTATAAACAGCTGGGGAAGCTTTGAGAAAGTCAACCATATAATAAAGAACAATAGTTAACAATCAACCTAGTAGCAATTAAGTTTGATCTCAGGTTGCTATAGAAGAACAATTATAAAGTCAAGAAGCAAATGTTGTTACTATAGAAACTATTAGGAAAAATTTTTCAAATTGGGGAAGAGAAGCATAAGATATTGGTTTATATTTAGATGAAGAATTCAATTCAGATATGGACTAGAGTTACACGAGCTCAGATGGTGAAGACGTTGATCACGCAGTGAGGATAAAAACATATATCTGGCTTACAATCCAAATGTAGAAAAGATAGAACTCTCTTTGGGCATGACATTTAGAAGCACAAGTCAATTTAAGGAAGTGATAACTAGGTACACAATCCAAGAAAGACAATCTGTTAAATATGTTAGAAATATAAATTTTGATATTAGAGTTGTATGTGCTAAGAAGACATGCCCATGGGTTGTGTTTGCAAGCTTTGATAGTATGAGTCACCATTTTTAGATTAAAACATATTATAAAGACCACAATTGCCCTGTTGCATTTAAAAATAACAGGGTGACAACAAGATGGTTACCTGCTAACTATTTGCATAAACACAAGTGTGTATTTATGCAATAAGGTTAGTAGATTTAAAAGATTTGGTTAAGGAAGATATTAAGGTTAAGCTTACATTAACACAATTGAGAAGAGCTAAGATGTTAACACTGGCAAAACTCCAAGGAGACTTAAAAGAGGAGTAGAGGCTACTTTGGGATTACTTAGGTGAAATTCGAAGGTTTAATCTAGGAAATACAACTGAAATGAGAGTGTGTAGACCAATTCCAGAGCAATTTCTAGTCGTTGAAAGGTTGTAAGTTAGCTTTGACTATTTAAAGAAGGGGTTTTTAGGAGGTTGTAGGAGGATTCTTAGATTAAAGGTTGTTTTCTTAAAGGAACAATCAAAGGCGAAGTTCTTGCTGCCGTTGGAAGGGATGTGAACAACCAGATGTTCCCTATTGTTTGGTCCATTGTTACATGTGAAAATAGAGTAACTTGGCATTAGTTTATAGAATTGTCAATTAGATCTTGACATACAGGATGGCAATGGATGGACCATTATTACTAATCAATAAAAGGTATTTTTTAATATATTTTTATATGTTTTTCAATTGGTATATACAATTACATTTTACTGTTTTATTATCTGACTAGTTTTTAATGTTTGTGCTTTCAGGGCTTGTTAGATGTTGTGGGGCAGTTGCTTCCAAATACAGAGCATAGATGTTGTGCAAGGCATCTATATGCCAATTGGAGAAAGAAGTACAAGTTGAAAGGCTTGTAGAAAAAATTCTAGATGTGTGCAAAATCAAATAAATCCCTAATTTTGAGGCTAATATAGAGGAGATGAAGAGGCTAACACCTTAAGATTTTGAGGATATATTGAACACATATCCTAGACATTAGTGTAAGGTATATTTTAACACTGAAGTTAAATGTGACATAGTGGATAATAATCTAATTGATGCATTCACTGGAAAAATTATAGAGTTTAGGGATAAAAATATTTACTCTATGTTGGAGGGAATAAGGAAAATGGTTATGACTAAGTTGAGAGAGAATTGAGCAGTGTGATAAATGGATTTGTGATTTTGGTCCTCGCATTAGAAAGAAGCTGTATGATAATTGTCTTAAAAATATTAAATGTAATTTGCTATGGAATGGTGAGAATGGATTTGAAGTGGGATATAAAGGAGATACATATGTGGTCAGTTTGAAGAATAGAACCTGTCCTTGCAGATCATGGGATTTGATAGGAATTCTATGCCCACATGCCGTTTGTGCAATTCACCACATTAAGAAGAATCCAGAAGATTTTGTATATGAAGTATATAAAAAGGCAGGATATACAAAAAAGTCTGACAAATAAAATAGAAAATTTTAAAAAGTTCAAACACCATTTTTATAATTTATCCTTTACTGTATCACACAAAAAAAGAATATTATATTTTTATTAGCAAGCTAGTCTAATAATTTATTCACATGAGAAATGATCTTTCTACTTGGATTACATTTATTTTGATGCATCAATTGTTTCAAACATGTCATTATTTTCATTAAAAAGTTGTATTTTAGTAGTGAAAACGTTATCAACAAGGAATGAATTGTTAAATTATGTATATTATATATTATGAGTTATTTGCATTTAGGGTATCTAAAATTTTAACTACGTACCGTCAAAATACCTAACATTTATTTCGTAACATAAAAACTTCCTAACCTTTGATTTAATCCCACACTAATCCCACTTTAAATAACAAAAATTTTCTTTTTATATTATTCTGCCAAATTATAAGTTTACATGTTGGAATTCAAAAAAATTATGATAAAGACATTTAGAAATCGATAATCTTATAGGATAGAAGTCAATTTATTGAGAAAGCAATTTCTCTAGCTTGCTCGAGTTTGATTGAATCTGGTTCATTGAAAGTTGGAGCAACAAAATCAAAAACCAAGAACACCCCTTTATTTTTCCCTTAATTTTCTTTTATTTTTCTCATGAAATAAAAAATCATAACCACAAAAAAACCTTAAACGTAAGAAATTTAAGATCTAATGAAAAAAAGGAGAGAGAAACCAAAAGAAAAACCCATATAATGAAATAAAAAGTCTATGTAATAAACACAAAACCTTGATCATCAAGATACAAAGGGTACAATACGAAAGAAATGTAAACATAAGAAATTTATAGCTCTATCATCTTGAAATCTTTCCAACTTGAACTACATTAAGTTTTTCTTACAACTCAAAGTCTTCATCTTTAACCTCTAGATCTTGTTCTTTAACAACAACATTAAAAAAAATAACAACAACAACTATATCTGGTCATCATCATCGTTATTTTCACTTCTTACATCACAAAAAGCAAATAAAAATATTCAAATCTAATAAAAATATAAATTTAAAAAGTAGGAGAATGATCTTACATGAACACCAAATCATATCTAAATGATGATAATGATAAATATTTCAATTTTATTATTATTTATACCAGAGTTTCAAAAGAACCAAATGTTGTTTTTGTTGTTCTTCATCTTTTTATTCTTATTCTTGTTCATGTTATTCCTCTTTTTTGTTTTGTTGCTCCTGATATTGTTGCTGTTGTATGGATGATGATAGTAAAGAAGATGTTCATGATAATGATGATTTGTTGGTGTTTATTCTTGTTCTTGTAATAAAAAAGAAGATAAAAATAGAGTTAAAAAAATTAGCTTTTGTAATAAAAAAAAGAAGATGAAGGTAGAGTTGGAAAAAAAGATGATAGAAGATTAAAAAATAAAGATAGAGTTGTAATGAAAAGCAGAAGATGATAGAAGCTGGAGATCGATTATTTAAAAAAATATTAAAGTGGTTAGAGGAAGTTGGTAGGAGTAATTTAGTTGTAGTAGTTGTTAGAGAAGAGAGAGAATGAGTGATAGTAATAGTAACTTTTCAAAAAGATATTAATAATTAGGAAATATGTCACTAACAAGGTGCCATGTGTCTCAGTCATTACATGTTGGCTTTAGTTATTCACATGTGAGCCAATAGGTTAGTGACACATCATCACCAATGACCAAAAAATATCTCTAAGGAGTGTAGTGTGACCAGATTCAAAAGTTGGGAGGTTTTGTATTAATTTTCAAAGGTTATATACTTTAGTAGTATTTTGTTGAAAACCTGGGTACCGTCGGTATGAATAACCTTACACATTACAAAGGGGTTTATTTACAATGTATAAAATAAAACTAAAAAGGAAGAAATTTTACAATATGAAGAAATCTCTATAATAAGAAGAATCTCTATAATAGGAAGAAATTAAGTGTAATTACTCAAAATAAAAAATCAATCCTTATAATCATGCTAACACCCTTCTCAAACTCAAAGTGGTACTATTGATGCCAAGTTAAGTTTGGTGACTAATTCTTAAAGGCATCCTAAAAGATGAGTCTTGGTGAAAATATCCGTTGTTTGATTTGTTAATAATATGAAAGGATGATCGATACCTTAAGCAACATGATGGTGCATAAAAATGACAATCAATTTCAATATGTTTACTACGTTTATGGAGCACATTATTATGAGAAATTTGGATAGTACTCCAATTATCACAATAAAAAATAGTGGTTGAATGGTGATTGATACCCATATCCTTTAGTAATAACGAAGATAAAATAATTCATATGTAACATCTGCAAGAGTGCAACACTTGGATTTTATACTAGAGAGGGCTACAATAGTTTGTGTTTTACTATGCTAAGAAATAAGAGAATCTCCCTAAAAGAAAATAGTAACCAGTTGTTGATTAGTAGGATCGCCTGCCCAATCGACATCTGAATATTCAAATAAGACAAGAGAGGGATGATCAGAAAAGTGAAGAGCATAAAATAAAGTTCCTTTCACATAGTGAAAAATTCAAAGAACAGCCAAGAAATTAGATGAGCAAGGAGCAACCATAAGTTGGTGAACAAAGTGAACTACATAAGCAATATCAGAGAAAATCACTGTAAGGTAGACTAGACTTCTAACAAGTTGACAATACAAGGTAGGATCATTAAGAGGGATGTCATCCATAGGAGTCAATTTGACATTAAGCTCCAAGGGAGTAGATATAGTTTTGTTTCCAGTGATACCAACTTGAGAGGGTACATCAGAAGTATACTTTGCCCAAGAAAGATAGTAAAATTATAAGATGCTTTAAGTCCTAAGGGATTAATTTTTTCTTGAATTTAAAAGATCCTCCTTTTGGTTTTTGTGGTCCAATATGACAATTTTTAAGAATATATCTAATTTCATGATAATATCCATATTTAACAATAGAATGATTATAAAAATTATGATTAGTTTGGTGACAATTCTTACAAAATTTTTTATCCTAATTTCTTTTTATGCGGCTTGAATTATGTAGTTGCAAAAATAATGTAAGTTTATAGAGATCTATCAAAGTCAAGATGTGTCTCTTTAAAGATGATCTCTTGAACAATGATGTCTAGAATAGAATGAGGGTGGCGATGAAATAAAGAAGCCTTTACTGCTTTATATTTAGGGCAAAGAGCCATGAGAACCTAAATACGATGGAGATGGTTTGCATTGAATATTAGCTTGTTCTAACTAATTCCAAATAGGTTATACTTGGGCAAGAAAATCATTCATTAACTGTCATAGTTCTTGTTTGAGATTATGTAAAGTAGTCTACAATTGATAATAGTGAGTAAGTCTAGTGACTTTAAATCAATTAGCTAACAAGTCCTAAATTTATTTAGTAGTGTCTTCGAGTCATTTTACGAACTTAGCTTCAAGTTCATCTTTCTCTTTCAAAACTTTAACATCTTTTGATAATTACATGCTAGAGGTTGCACCAATTAAGAAACTTTTCAAACTTTGGACCTAGAGGTTGTAGTTTGATCTGACTAAAACAACAATAATTAGTTTGAAGACATCAATTTTCTCCATTGCAGAATTTTCAAAAACATATGTGTATGAGGAAATTCAAAAAATCAAATTTGACAAGAATAAGAAAAATATAAACATACAAAGTAAAGATATTACTTTAGACAAAGAAATAAAAGAACGTAGATAGAACCAATCTCTGATACCATATTATGAATTGGAAATGTATTATCAAATTGTATATATTATACATTATAAATGGGTCTATTTAAAGTGTACTGAATACAACTAAAAAGAAAGAAACTTTACAATAGGAAGAAATTTTTACAATAAGAAGCATTTCTATAATAGGAAGAAATTGAGGGTGATTAGTCAAAAGAAAAAATCAATCTCTATAATGATACTAATAGAAAGAGTGGTACAATAATCATTTTTCTTTAATGGCATCTTAAGTCTAATTTGAATTTTAATGTATTTGTGCAATTAATTTTCATTTGATTTGACAAAAATGACTGCCCATTTTCATCTAATTTAAAAAGGATTGTTTGTGCTTTCTTATGCAATTTATTGGAAAAGGGTGATATTTCAAAGTTAACATATTTGCATCAACTTTTGCTGATGAAACTTGACAAGTTCACAAGAATAAAGTTCTATTTTATTTTCCTGAAGAAGTAACACAATAAAATCTGATCAAAGTTCTATAATTAATATGCAAAGAATCTAAAGAATAATAAATGGTCTATCAATAAAACAATAATGTTTACAATACAAAATACATGAAAATTTAAATGAAACAGATATTGCGTGATATCAAAATTCTTAGCTACATCTCCTATATAAGTCTTGCTTTTAGAAGTTATTTATGGAAGCTTTGTGCTTTTTGCTATAAGATTGTGATTTTAAAATTAAATAATAGATTTTCTAATTTCTTTTATTGTATGAAGTGCAACTTTTTAGATTCTAACGAAATTGCTAACAACCCTTTTAGGATATATTTTTTTTAGTAGGAATCAAACATCTTACAACTGATGCAAATAAAAGTGCAAATCTTAATACAAAAATATATAAAGATAATCACCATCAAGAATTATAAAATTACTTTTGAAATATTACCCTTTGACCTTTGCCCCCTAGGTCGTCACCTCTCATTGTTCTTCTACCACCACCAACACCGTTTTCTCGTTTTGCTCTGAATCTGCCACCACGAGGCCTTCCATAAGAAACAGTTACATTTGGATAGAGAAGTGCTGCACCACCATCTTCATTACCTTCACTAGCATTTTGCTCTTCATCATTATTAATGTCCAATGCACCATTCCAGTTCAAAAGATTATTATATGCAGCTTCCAATCGTTCCATTAAAAAAACCATTTCTACCATTTCCAATTAAAGCCAAATCAACACATTTACTGAATGAATTATGTAATTCCATGCAATTCTTATACTCCTTCATTATGTTAGGATAACCACCAGGAAAAAATATTCTTGAATAAGGATGATGCACATCCTTTCACTACCTTATGGTCACATACTATATCTTAACTACTTAAATAGCCTTCATAGATAGCACTTTAAATATATGGAAGCACATTATAAAAGTTAATTTAAATTTTTTACAGTTACAACATAGGTAGTTACATTATGACATGTACTTAATAATATATACAAACTCCTTAACATGAAAATCATTCAATAAGCATCGTTCAAGACATTATGGGTCTTTGGTTCATTTTAGTATGGTTTGTATGCAAAATATGATAGTATAACATTCTTTTAATTTGTTCTTGCACTTTTTTTAAAAATACCATTGGTGAATTCACGCTAAAATTATTTTTCCTAATTGAATGTAGAAATACAAAAAATTTCTTTGTTTCTATAATTAAAATCGGTCGTTTCTCAACCTTATTGCTAAAAGCTATCTCATATTGGTTAACAAACTAATTCAGTGTACTCTTGGAGTGTATAAAACCATTAAAGTATTCACGCATGCTTTCACTCCTCTGAGTAAATGCCATTCCAATATAAAATCTATTACTTAAGTAAACTGTAACCCAACTCTGCCTTTTAGTATACAACTTCATCAGCCAATCTTTTCTGATGATATTGTACCTAGTTATGAAGTTGTTCCAATTAGTTTCAAACATTTGAATATTGAGGTTGTCATACACCAAACCTTTAAATTCACTATAATAATTTCCAAAATTGTTAACGTTTTTAAACTTTTTGGTACGTTGCACATTATATGCTATATACAAAAATGATAAATGATATTTGGCATAAGTTCTCTTACAGTTGCCTTAATGCTTTCACACTAATTAGTAATAATGGCATGAGGCTGAATATTGCCCATCACAGCGAGCCATAAAGAGAAAAGCCATTTAAATGATTCAACGCTCTCATTTGACACTAAAGCACAACCCATCAAAATCGATTGACCATGATGGTTTGTTGGCCATTTGCATGATTAAGGCTTAAATCTACCTTTATTTTGATTTTAATAAAGTAATTTGAGTGACTAATATGTTTGCTTTAAGTGTTTATAAGTTAGGAAAAATTTCAAGCTCAAAATCACATGGCATCAAGATAGTGATGCTCATATTCCCCCTCATGATCATGAGCATCCTCACAAGTAAAATCTTCATAAAGAACTCAATTAAATAAGAGACATAGTGACCCTCATGGTTAGCATCACAACCATGATCAAGCTTGTGATCATGCCATTGGGGTCATGATCAAGTCAAGCCGCATAATGATCAAATTGGAGAAGAAAAGAATTTATCCGATCCCTCACGATCTTGATTACGACTGTGATCATGACCTTGATACAAGTCATGAATGAGGATCATGAGCATGACTTAGAAGACCATGAAGATTAAAAGAGGTAGACCCTCACAGTCCCAGTCATAATCATGATCGTGTTCGTGATGAAGCTCACGATTAAAGCTCACAAGCATGACTTAAGAATCTCATAAAAACTGAAAGAGGCAGTGACCCTCATAATCCAGATCACAATCATAACCACTAGTCATGGTCCATGTGGCAATCCCATAACCATCACAGTAAGACTCTAACTACTAGTTTAATTAATGTTCACGATCATGATTAAGGATATCATGATCGTGAACATGTCTTTTCCTATAAAAAGCTATTTCAGCTTTTAATAAAGATAAATGTTATTAAAGATAATAAAGCTAGTCTCTAATAGCTAGTTTTTTATCTCCAAGTATCTCTCTCTCTCTCTCTCTCTCTCTCTCTCTATCTCTCTCTCTCTCTTAAAGCTTCATTTAAGAGGTTAGACAAAGTGGTTGTAAAAATTCATTGCTTGGCATCTAATTGTTCTCTAAAATTCTCAAATTCTTTTATTATTTTTTAAAATCCTTTTGAGTGTGGATTGAATGTTCTAGCTTAGATTCTTCTTCTTTTAAATTCTTAGGTTTAAGAAGGGAAGTGAGGAACTAAGGTTAGAAGGAATTGGTTTAAGTATTAGCCATATATAACACTTGGAAAATTAGTTGTAAGAGTGATCCAAGAAAACTCTTAATAGCAAGGTTTGAGTTGAGCCTTCAAACTCAAGTGTGTAATCTCAATCTAGTGAATAGACTGGTGTGGTTTAAAAATCCTAACTTGGGGATAAGTCAGGTGGAGATGTAGGTTTATTTAGAAACCAAACTCCTTAAATATCCTTGTGTTAATTTTCCTAATCTCTAATCTCCTTTTAATTTTCTTTTAATTTCCATAAAATTTTCATTAGCTGTATTCATCCCCCTCTAGGGCATTTGCATTTAGTATCAGATCTAAACTTCTTGGAATTTGATTGCAAAAAGGTTAGATTATGGGTAATAGAGCTATAAATTTTTCTTCTTTGAGACCATTCTTTGATGGGAGCCATTAGAAGTTTAAATGGAATTGTTCCTTGATAGTGATCCTGTAAGGTTATAGAATATTGTATTGGAAAATTGGGAATCTCTAAAGGCAAAGGTGGATAATGTTAAATTCACCATTGATAGAAGCCAATGGTCATAAGACCAAAAGGAAGCAAATCATAAGAATAAGAAGGCAATGACTATCCTACTTGCCATTATATCAAGAGAAGAGGGAGGTAAGGTGCATTATTATTAATTGATAAAAGAAATATGGGAGACTTTTAAGGACCATTATGAAGGTAATGTGCTAGTTAGAAGTAAGAAGGTTCAACTTCATGTATATAAGTATGAACTATTCAAGATGAAGCCTTAAGAGTCCATCACCGAGATGAGAAATAAGTTCAATACACTCCTCATAACCTTGAAGAAGCTTAGGAAGAACTACTTAAGGGAGGAGTGAACACTAAGATTTTAAGAATCCTGCCTAAGAAGGATTGTGAATTTAGAGTCACTTCTATAGAGAAAGATCATGACTTATCTAAAATTTCCACCAATATTCTCATTAAAAAGTTGCTAACTTATGTGCTCACTTTAAAATAAAAGGAAGATTAAAAAAAAAGGCAAAGATGAGAAGAAGAAGTGAATTGCTTTAAAGGCCTCTCAAGATGCTAGTGAAGATGAGAACCATGTGGATTCAAATAAGGAAGATGATGAGATCACCATGCACACTAGAAACTTCAAAAACTCTTGAGGTGGAAGAATTTCTCAAGATCAAGAGATGGCAAGAAGAATGACACCAAGAAGAGAAAGGAGGTGACTTGATATGAATGGAAGAAACTCGGTTATATAAGAAGTGAGTGCCCAAGGTTAAAATTCAAGAGAAAATGAGCAAAGGAAAAGAAAAGGCCTTTAAGGCAACATGGGATGACTCCTCTTACTTAAAAAAAAGAAGAGAAGCAACATGAAGTGGCCCACCTTTGCTTTATAGCATTTAAAGAAAACAATGAGGTATTCTCTACTTCTTACTCTTCTTATGATGAGAACTATGATGATAATGATAATAACTAGAGCTCTATTATGAGCATACTCATATTAAAATGCAAAAATTTGATTTTTAAGAAAAAACTTTACAAACTTGAACTTTCAAAAATTTCCAAAGAATTTTAAAGTTTGAAAATGAATTTTTTAAATTTGTTTGTCAAATGAACAACTTGTAAATAATTTGAAAAATTCTCCTTCCCTAAAGGATAATATTGAGAAAGTTAGACATGAAAATGAAAGGCTTTCACAAGAGATCTTGAAGTTGAAGTCTTCAATTTCCAAGTTTAAAAAAAGGAAGGATACTCTAAACAATCTTTTAGAGTCACAAAGATTTCATAGTAATACACAAGGATTAGGTTACTCAAATGAAGCATCCTTAAAGAAGAAAATCTTCTCTCTTTTTCTCCACCAATTGTTGGCAATAAGCTCAAGCTTCTAAGCTATAAAGCCTAAATCACCAAAAGCCAATGTTGAGTCTCAAAAGACTCTTCCCCCTAAGGGTCAAAGGTTTAAAGTTCCAACCAAAAGACCACAACCCAAACATGCCTTTATGTACCATAAAAAGCACACACCAAGGCATTCTTACTCACAATACCATACACATACTTGTGATTGCATGACTCACATGTATCCTAGGACATAAAGACCTTCTAGGATATATACCCCTCACTTACATGCACAATTTAGAAGATATGAACCTAATAAGAACCAAATGCAATATTTGTTAACCTGATACATGATCAACACCTCTATTTTGACTTTAACAAATAATTTGATTTCACTAGCTAAGCTTGCTAAGTGTTGTAGACCAAATTTCCTTTAAAAGAAGCTCAAATCAATCTTGAAAGTTCCATAAGACTTAAACAAAAGACTAGGGGCAAATGGAAAGCATTCCACATTGATTTCAAGTCAATTCGAGCATAAAGGCAAGTCTCACAAGTAGCCCTCACGACTTGGAGACTAATTCACAAGCTAAAGGATTAAAGAAGGTTGAGAAGAAATGTAAATGTTGGATTGCTTATGATGTCCCCTCACGATCATGAGTGGATCATGAGAGCTGATCCAAACCATGATCAAGCAGTCCAATTTATGAATTTGAAGCTCTCCTCAATCCTTTGATATCTTGGACTGCTTATGAGTCATTATCACGATCGTGACTAGCTCATGAGCATAACAGAATATCAAAGTCCTAAAGAAAGCTCAAAACTCGAAGAAGCTGGATTGCTCACGATCCCTAATCCTGATCGTAAGTAGCTTGTAAGGTACAACACCCAAATGACTAATGGCTACTTCTCACAACCCTCCAGCCTCAATAACTATATTTCCCTCACGACCATGAGCAAGCCTTTTCCTGTAAAAAGTAGAATTACGTTAATTACAACTCTGTGGAGTTGAAGATGAATTGAATGCTATCCGACAGTTCTTTTATGACCTCCAAGTATAAAAACAAGTCCTGGAGCTTCATTCAGTAGTTATACAACTTGGTGGTTGAAAAGTTATTTTTAACATTCAATTCCTTCTCCTAATTTCTTTGTATTCAACTACTCTATTGAGTGTAGGTTGTATATTAGAATTAAGTCTCTTCTTCTTCTATTTTCTAGGGTTAGAAAAAGTGAAATGAGGACTTATTTTAGTGTGAAAGGTTTAAGTGTTCTCTTGTTGAAAACACTTGGGTATTTGGTTAAGAGTAATCCTAAAACTCTTGGTTGTAAGGTTAGAGTTGAGCCTAAAAATCAAGCTTATAAAAATCAATCTGAGTGAATAGATTGTGGTGATTTAAAAATCCAAACTTGAAAGAGCTAGATGGAGACGTAGGTCTATTGATAAATCGAACTCCTTATACACTTGTGTTTATTTTTCTTAATCTTTTATCCTCTCTTTAATTTTTGTTAATCATATCCTAAAATCTTAAAGGCCCTATTCACCCCCCTCCCTTTAAGGCTATTACAATATTCAAATGTAAAACATTCATATGCATATAAATTCAAAAAGTATGCAAATGTTATATGCTTTTATTGTATGACTCTAGGACATACTAGCAATGTGTGTTATTATAGAAAATTACACTTACAACTATTACCTTTGGATTACTTTAATGCTAACCAACATAAACCAACTAAAGTTTGGGTCCAAAAGAGTGTTTAAATTTCTTATATGTAGGTGTGCCTTAAATCCAAAAAGAAAAAAAGTAAGTGGTATCTAGATAGTGGATGCTCAAGGCATATGATGGGTGACAAAGAGCAATTTACCAAGATTGAATCTAAAAAAGAAGGATGTGTTATCTTTAGAGACAATGCTAAATGGAAATTCATCGGTATTGGAGAAATTGGTAACCCTCAATCTTTATTAATTCATCATGTACTTTTGGTAGATGGCTTGAAACATAATTTACTTAGTATAAGTCAATTATGTGACGTAGGAAATGAGGTAACCTTTTATCATATAAATTGCTTTGTTGGTATCTTGAGTGATAACAAAGTAATGAAAGGTTAGACAATGTTTATGTCATTGACCAAAACAAAAGAGACAACAAAGAGCTTAAATGCCTAATATCTATTTCCCATGACATATGGACTTGGCATAAAAGACTAGGACATGCTAACTTTGAGCTTCTTGATAACCTTAGTAAAAGTGAACTTGTGGATGGTTTGCTTAAACTCAAGTTCATTAAGGACAAGACTTATGATGCTTATCAAAAAGGAAAGCAAAATAAGTCATCCTATAAACTTAAAAATAGAGTGTCCACTTCTAGGCCCTTAGAATTAATTCACATGAATTTATTTAGTCCAACTAGGGAAGCTAGTTTAGATGGAATGTGTTATACATTTTTGCTTGTAGATGATTACTCTAAATTTACTTGGGTTAGTTTCTTCACTCATAAAAATTATTCTTTTAATGCTTTTCAAAGTTCTGCTAAAAGAGTTAAAAAAGAAAAAGGGTTTTGTATTTCAACTTTTAGAAGTGATCATAAAACCGAATTTGAAAATAAAAATTTCGAAAATTATTGTGATGAAAATGGTATTTCTCACACCTATTCTTCACCTAAGACTCCTCAATAAAATGGGGTAGTTGAGAGGAAGAATAGAACTTTGGTGGAAATGGCTAGAACAATGCTTCATGAGTGTAACTTGCCATTATATTTTTTTAGGCATAAGCCGTTAACACTCAAATCGCATTTTCAAAAGAATAATTTTAAATAGAACTTCTTATGAGCTATAGAATAATAGAAAGACTAAGATCTCATATCTAAGAGTATTTGGGTACAAATGTTTTATATTAAACACTAAGGACAATCTTGAAAAATTTAACTCTAAAGCCGATGCAGGCATATTCTTAGGTTATTCCACCTCTAGCAAAGTATATAGAGTCTTTAATAAAAGAACATTAGTAGTAGAAGAATCCATGCATGTTGTTTTTTATGAGACTAACCCATTTGATCCGAGAAAGATCTTGTTTGTGTTAATGATGTTATAAATGACTTCTTGGAGATGAACCTTTAAGAAAATGATGCAACCAAACCCTTGGAATTAGAAGCTCCTAACAAAGAAGAGGATGAAGATGTACCTCAACTCACCTAAAAGGAAGAGCTACCAAAGGATTGGCAATTCCATAAGGACAATTTAAAGGAGCTCATCATAGGTGACATATCAAAAGGGGTAACTACTAGATCTCATCTTAGGCCTTTAGTTAATTTAGCTTTTCTTTCTCAAATTGAACCTAAGTCCACTAATGAGGCTTTTGAAGATGAGTTTTGGTTCTTGCTATGCAAAAAAACTCAATCAATTTGAGAGAAATAAGGTTTGGAACTTAGTTTCAAAACTTAAGAATCATCCCATTATAGGCACTAAATGGGTGTATAGGAATAAGCTAAATGAACAAGGTGTTATAACTAGAAATAAGACTAGGTTAGTGGCCAAAGGTTATAATTAAGGGGAAGGTATTAATTATGACAAAAATTTTTATCCCGGTTGCAAAGTTAAAGGCCATTCTAGCTTTTACATCTCTATAAATTTTAAACTTTTTCAAATGGATGTCAAAAGTGTTTTTCTAAATGGTTTTATTCAAAAGGAGGTATATGTTGAACAACCTCCAAATTTTGGAAATCATGAAATTCCAAATCATGTTTTTAAACTAACAAAGGGTTTGTGTGGATTGAAATAAGCTTTTAGAGCTTGATATGAAAATCTGAGTACCTTTTTAATAGAGAAATAACTCTCTAAAGGAAATGTTGATATAACTTTTCATTAAGAAATCCAATAATGACTTGGTTATTGTGCAAATTTATATTGATGATATTATATTTGGTGCTAATAACATTACTTTTGTGAAGAATTTTCTAATTAATGCAAGGTAAATTTAAGATGAGCATGATGGGAGAGCTCAAATTCTTCCTTAGACTACAAATCAAATAATGCAAGGATGAGATCTTCATCAACCAAGCTAAATATGTAAAAGATGTCCTCAAGAATTTTAGCATGGAGGGATCTAAGACAAGCAAGACCCCTATGAGTACAACTACCAAACTTTCAAAAGATGAAAGTGGTAAACCGGTTGATGAAAAACGGTCTAGAGTTATGGTCAAATCCTTTATTTATTTAACTGTAAGTAGACCGGATGTAATGTATGCTACATGTTTATGTGCTCATTTTCAATCTTGTCTTTAAGAGTTACACTTAAATGTTATTAAAAGGATTCTCAAATACCTAATAGGCACCTTGAACTTAGGATTTTAGTACCCTAGGAGCTCAAATTTGACTTTGTTAGCTACTTTAATGCTGACTTTTCTGGTAGCCTACTAGATCGAAAGAGCACTTTCAGAACTTTTCAATTTTTAGGAGAATGTTTAGTCTCTTACTTTAGTAAAAAGTAAGTCTCAGTTTCCTTGGCCACGACAAAAGTCGGATTTGTGGCGACTAGTTATTGTTGCTCATAAGTCTTGTGGCAAAAATAATAACTTAGGGACTATGACATTGACATTAATCATATTCCCATTAAATATGATAATAAAAGTGCTATAAACCTTAGTAAGAATCCTATTTAACACTCTAGGACTAAACATATTGACATTAGACATTACTTTTTACGTGATCATGCACAGTATGGTAACATAACCCTTGAATTTATTGATACAAATCATTAATTAGCCGATATATTCACAAAACCACTTAATGAGGAAAGACATAATTTTATCATTGGTGCACTCAACATGCTTGATGGTTCTAGCTTGAAATAAGTGCATCGTTTATATGTTTACTTACTTGAATTGTGCTTTGAGAATTTACATGCTTAATTTGAAGCAAAATTATTAATAAATCAATAAAATTAATTTATTTGCACATATTAAAATGTCCAAGACTCTTAGGCTCATTTACATAATTCAAAAACTATGTGATTTTTAAGCTCAAATTCCTTTCTTTAAAGTTTTTAAAAGTTTGTCAATTTAGTTCAAGAAAGGCAAAATTGAACAAAATTTTCAAATTTTTTGGACCTAATTACAACTTTTTTGAAAATTTAGGGACCAAAAAGAAATTTTGTCATAATTATTACTACTGATGGTTCAGATCATGACACTTGTTTGTCTTTCACACAGAGACGCTTATGCTCACGATCATGATCATGACTGACATATTACAATCATAATCGTGACTAGCATATCACAATCGTGAGCACAGTCTTGACTAGTTTTGGAAAATGAATTATTGTCATAAATAGACACATCTTTTCAAACAAAAATAGTTTTTCAAGTCTTTTATGACCTAGATATTGTCCCTTGGTCATTTTTAACTCCTCTCTTCCTTTATAGATACTCTTATTCACTCCTTCTTTCACACTTACACAACTCTCTTATTTTGCTTTCAAATTTCACTCTCATTCTTCTCAAAACCTTTCACCTTTAACTCTCAAGCATTCTCTTCTCACCATAGCTCCCAAAATAGCTACTCCCTCTCAAGAAGACTCCTCTTTAAGGAGACCCTTTAAAGAGTAACCTAAGAAATCTCATCCCTTCTCTCTTACAACCCAAATGAGATCAAGAAAAGAGCCTCCACCTTTCAAAAGATGAACCTCATCCCCTCAAGATACATATTCAAGAGCATACTTGAGAAGATGAAAGTTTTAAAGAAGTCAAACAACTTCTTCTCAAGGTAGGAGCAAGGGAGTATCCTTTCAATCCAATTCCTACTTATCCTTTTCTTATGGTTGAGTTTCTTTCCATGTATACCTTAAGAACCACTTCTTTTGATGATTAAAATCCATATTAATGAAATTTAAACTTGGGGGGAGGGAAAGATTTATGACTTCTCTAGAGTTTGACACTCTTTTTGGCTTTACTAGAAAAGGCCATGTTCAAACAACCTCTATTTGGCTCCCTCATTCCTTTTGGGTGAAAAATTACAAACCCCAAGCCTCCCATTTCTTGGTGGGACACACAAAAGCCTTTTCCATTCATTCAAAATCGATTTGGTATATCATCATTTTCTTACCTACACCTTCACCGCTAGGGACAAAACCAATAAGGTCATAACCTTTAATGATCTCTTCATTCTTCATTGCATAGTGGATGATGATCCAATAGCCTTTAGTTAGTTCCTTCAATAGAGGTCATGGCTTGTAAGTGATAGTGTCTCGGGTTCCATTTGCATAGGAGGCATTGTCACTAAACTAGCGTAATTTTTTCAAATAAATCTTTCATACCTTGAATTCATCCCTCTAATTCTCCTTGATGACACTTTTGTTAAAAATTCTAAAAAATTTAAAAGTTTCCAAATAAGTGGGGTTGGAAAGATGATGCTCCACAAAAGGAAGATGGAAGAAATAATGAAATGGAGGAACTTCTTTGCCAAATCGAGAAATTTGAGGAGCAAGAAGGTGATAAATAAGATACCCATCCTGAAGACACTCAAAAAACATACTCCACTTAATGGAAAAGGCAAAGAGTGAAGGAACTTCAAGAGGATCACAAGCCTTTGATGAAGAGCTCTTATAGGTGAGTAAACTTTTTGATAGGATGTCTTTAATGGAATCCATTTTTTATACAAGATTTGACCAAGTTGACTCTCACATTGCTCATCTCCAAGATAATGTGCATTACCTTTATAAAAGATAAGGTTATGAATGTCAATGGGTTCCTTTCACCTATCCTCGTCCTCCTTCACATGAAGGAGATGACTCTTAAAATTTCTAATGTTCTTATTTTAAATTTTTAAGCTTTTTTTTAACATTTTTAGGATTTCTTTTTATATATTTATGTTTTTATGCTCTCTTAGTTTCCTCACATCATGTACTAAGTCTTGGACTACATGTAATGTGTTTTCTTTTATTAATGCAAACTACCTATCATATGTTTATATCTCTTTGTGGTTATTTTCTCTTTATTTTTTCTACTTTTTACATTTTGCCAAAAGGGGGAGAAAGATACTATTTTGAGTATTCAAATGATAAAATCATATGCATTAATCATTTCATTAATCACTTTTAAAATTATGCATTAAGTCATTCCATTAATCACTTTTAATATGCATTTAATGTGTACTATTTGTGTCAATATTGAACATTAACTTAAAACCTCATAAAGTGTGCATCAATTAAGGGGAACAATACTTCAAATACTGATCTCCCATGCACACATTAAGGGGGAGCACAATAGATAGACACTAACACAATTATTTTCTAAACCATACTTAAAATTATTTGTCAAAATTAAAAAGGGGAGATTGTTGACCATTTTCATGATTAAGGCTTAAATCTAACTTTTGTAAACAATCAACAAAGTAATTTTAAGTAACTAACATGTTTGCTTTAAGTGAGTATAAGTTAGAAAAAATTTCAAGCTCAAAATCACAAGTGTGGCATCAAGGCAGTGATGCTCATGATCCCCTCACGATAATAAGCATCCTCACAAACAAAACCTTCACAAAAAGGACTCAATTAAACAAGAGACATAATGACCCTCACACCTGGCATCACGATCATAATCAAGCTCATGATCATGCCATTGGAGTGGTGACCAAGCCAAGCTTTATTATGATCAAATTGGACAAGAAGAAGAATTTTTCTAATGACCCTCACGATTTTAATCACAATTGTGATCATGACCATGACACAAGTCATGAATGAGGATCATGAGCATGACTCAGAAGACCATAAAGATTAAAAAAAAAAAGGTAGTGACCCTCACGGTCCTAATCACGACCGTGATTGTATTCGTGATGAAGCTCACAACCATGAATTAAGAATCTCATGGAAGCTGAAAGACGCAGTGACCCTTATGATCCAGATCACAATCGTGATCACCAGTCACGGTCCACATAGGTTGAGTGTTCTAGCTTAGATTCTTATTCTTCTAAATTCTTGGGTTTAAGAAGGGAAGTGAGGAATTAAGGTTAGAAGGAATTGGTTTAAGTGTTAGTTATATAAAACACTTAGGAAATTGGTTGTAAGAGCGATCCAAGAAAACTCTTGATTGTAAGGTTTGAATTGAGCCTTAAAACTCAAGTGTGTAATCTCAATCTAATGAATAGATTGGTGTGGGTTAAAAATCTTAACTTGGGGATAAGTTAGGTGGAGACATAGGTTTATTGAACTCATTAAATCTCCTTGTGTCAATTTTCCTAATCCTTAATCTCCTTTTAATTTTCTTAAATTTCATTAGCCCTATTCATTATAAACCCCCAAACCTACACCCCCCCCCCTCATTTTCATGGTTCACACCAACAAATATAGTAAGAGGCATCTTATATCTATTGACAAGGTAAATTGTGTTGATAGATATAACATCATGAAAATCTTGATAAGTAGCTTTACCTTTAAGATGAATCCACAACACATTTCTCAGACGGCCTTCATCATCAACATCTATCAAATGAAAAAAAAAATTCTATCTTTATGCTGCATTGATATAAAAAGCTTCCTATAGCTTTTGCATCTCCTTCATTAAGCCTTTAACCTGCTCTGCCTAGCTCTGAAATTCCTACAATCCCTTAGTAAGCATCCTAAATTATTTGGACCACCAGCTTACACTTGTAACAGTCTAATGCTTTTACAAGGTCTAAGTCCTGCAATGTCATAAGCGACAAGTGTTCTTTAAAGTGTTGGAGCCAACTATCTATGGGCAATCATTAACCTACTCATTGAAGGATTCAGATCGTGGTTGTGATCATATTTTATTGAACTAACAACTGACATGCCATCTTTAAGAACTGCATTCAAATAAGCTGAGCATCCTGATCTCCTTAACTTTATCCCAGCTTCTGACTTCCTTCCTTTATCACAGATAATTGTTTGATATCTTCTTACGCTTTCGCTACCCATGTGAGCACATCTTTTAACAACGAAAAATCCTTTCAGCCTAACATGTTCTTGGTAAGCTTCGAACAATTTATTTAAAGTTGGAAAATATATACCTGATTGAGGACCTACATCTACATTAAGTTCATTGAAATTTAGATTCTCAATATTATGAGAATTAACTTCACCTCCGTTCTCATCATCGTCATCCACAACAACATCAAGAGAGTAATCTTCGCCATTTTATGAATTCTCGTAATTGTTAAAGTCAAACAATTGCTCCATAACAATATCTATGTACTTCATTTCGCTAAAATAGTTTCTTTTCTTTGATGAGTTATATTTTTGATAGCCATGAAAGACAATGAAATAGTAATACAATTGAACAATAACTTTGTTCCAAGTTAAGTTAACACACTTAATACTCCTTCCGTCCCATAATATTTGGCAAAATTTCCTTTTAGAGATGTCCCAAAATTTTGTCCACTTTCCATTTTAGGATGGAAGTTGATTAAACAAATGTCTATAACACTCTTATTAATTACATTGATAATACCACTAATTTTTGACTTTGAATATATTTAATAAATATGTTGAAGTTCCAATGTCATTTTACTTGAATATATTATTTTTATTATCACTATTTTTATATAACTATCCATCTACTGATAATATTTGGGGCTAAGATTAGGTCTAATTTTCCTATTTTGGTGGGATTTTTTTATGTCTTCTTAAAATATTGTCATTTCTTTGTCAAATAC
>CATIWK010074420.1:0-34481 GCA_949634005.1 Mallotus japonicus
AAGACCATGATCATTCCATGCATGCACAACAAGCATAAGTGTTGTAAAATGCAACTATTGCATGTAAGGGTTGAAATTAAAAGATCGTGGTAGCATGCTATGGTATTTTGGTCATAACTTTCTCTACGGAAGTCCGATCGAGTTGATTCAAAAGGCTATAGAAAGCTAAGACCAAGAGCTACAACTTTATTTTTTAGTTCTGTGCCGAGTCGGTACAGAGACTTCCGATGACGACTTAACCTTGAGTCGGCACAGTGGTGACGAGTCGGCACTAGTTCTAAATAGAACTAGTTGCCCACAAAAACATATATACATCAAATTTCAACCCTTTTAGTCACAACTCTTGCAACTAACATCAAAATTAGCATGTGAAAATTGCAAATAATGGCTCTGATACCACTTGAAGGAATTATGATTGTGTTCTAAGGATCCAATCCTAGTTGAGTAAATTACAAAAATTTTTCTCAAACACAATCCTAGATCTATTCTAGAATTCCATGCCCAAGGATTCAATTTGCAATAATCACATAGCTAATAAACAAAGAAACACATATATGCAATCAACAACAACCTAAAGATCCTAAGTATTAAGATTACTTACAATCTTTTCCAAGGTTGATGAAGACCTCAAATATTCTACTACAATGGATGGCTTTGGTTGATCTCTTGAGTCTCTCAAGTATGAGACCTCTAGCTTGAAACACCAAGCTATCCAAACCCTTTGCCTTGCCTTGACCAATTGAAGCTTGATTCCTCTCCTTGATGACCACTCAAGCTTTCTATTTTTTGATCTCTTACAAGGGCTTGTGTGTTATGAACACTTAACCGTTTAAGTGTATAGCTCTAGTATATATTTCTTGCTTCTTTAAAAGCTCTCCATGTTTTTGGTCATCACCAACCCAATAAATATTTTCTTTTTACTTTATCATATCATTGGTTGGTGATAAAGTGTAGAGAATCATGACCCCACCACTAAACCATTTGTAATTTTTAATTGACAATTAATTAAGCCACTAGATTCCAAAACAAATGGATGTAGAGATTATCAACTATTGATTTTCTCTACACAATCTAGTGCTTACACTTGTCAACTAATTTCCACATAATTATTTGATTTTATAATTAAATGAATATGTGTATATTAATTAACATGTGTAAGCACTAGATTATGTAGAGAATGTCAAGAGTTGATAATCTCTATATCCATTTCATTTGGACTCTAGTGGCTTAATTAATTGTTAATTATATATAACAAATGGCTTATGGTGGGGTTAATGAATGTCTCCACTTTATTACCAACCAATAAGATGTTAAAGTAAAAAGTAAATTTCCCAAGTTGGTAAATCGCTTACGAATTATTATTGATTTGGACACCCTAGGTCTATTAAGTAGCGGTAATAGTAGTGTGGGCTTGGCCATAACATATTTTTCCCGTCTGAATATTTCCCTCCACTCCACGTGCAATTACTTAGCAGTTAGAACCAAAACATCCACTTACACTCTTCATTACCCATCTCTCTCAACTCAGTTTGCTTCAAGGTAATTACTATTATTTTTCTCACACCAAGCAATTCTTTAATGTTCTTTTTATAATCATTATGAGTTGGGTTTTGTTGATATGATCTAGCTAGGGTTCATGTGATGTGGTTAATTATTTGTCAGGATCAAAATATACACCCTATACTCTATATTGGTTGCTTTGTTTGGAAATGTTTCTGTTATTCCAATAATTGTGAACTCAAGTTCATCTTTTTTATAACATTTTCAAAAAGATGTAATTTTTCACTTAATTTTAAGTTATTTAAGTGGAAAATATCATGAAACTTTGGATCTTTTTATATCAAAAAAGAAAATGGTTTCTGGCCTTTTTTTTTTTGTGTGTATAGATCAAAATACCCATTACTCTGTTTATTATGATTTTTTAAGGGTATGTTTGATTGTGTTTGGAAATGGAATTGCGATAGTTAATTGTTTCATTGCAACTTCATCTTTTAAGGCGATGAAGATGTTTAAATATGCAAATATTGTTACATAAAAATTGGTCCTTTTCTACTAAAAAGGAATTTGTTGAATGCAATGAATCATTTTGGGGCTCCTAGTAGTTTTTTATGACAAAAATTTCTTATATTGACGGAATTATCATGAAAAGGAGAAAGCTTTATAGTAAGCAAGGCAAAAACAATGGATCAAAGGAAGTTGGCCTTACAAGGATCCAACAATATTCAGGCCCTTCAATTGTTGACATCCCAAGACAGATCCTTGTTGATATTCTGCTTAGACTTCCCATTAAGAGCATCTGTACTTGAAAATGTGTATGCAAAACTTTGCATGATATAATCTCAGATCCTGAATTTGCCAGGCTTCATTTTTCAGGCTTCATTGTTCTATTATGTGATCAGAACTTCAGATTCTACGCGCCTGTCACGAGTCTTTATCTTGTTCTGCTAAAACAAGAACCAGGTTTCTTGCTTAAATTTTCCTGCCACCACTGCTCTGGCATTGAACCTAGATGTCACTGTGATGCTAACATCACACTTGACTCCAAATTAAAGCTCCCATTGCGTAAGTTTCAGTTGATTCTCAATGATAGTGATAATGCCAATCTTATGTTGAGTCCCAAATCTGGGGCCAAGAAGAACCGTTGCATGAAGTTGAAACCAAAGGATCACAAGTTTAATATAGTAAATTCTTGTAATGGCTTGCTTTGTCTGTCTGAACCATCTGATAATAACCCTGTCACGGTTTGCAATCCAGTTACAGGTGAGTTCATCAACCTTCTAGAAGCTAAGAAGGTTATTGGTTATGGTCGTTCCAAGAATTTGATGTATTGTGGTTTGGGTTTTAGTCCAGTTACCAACCAATATAAGGTGGTAAGACTTAAAGGTTACTTAACCTTTGGTGGTAAACCAGCTGAAGTACATACTATTGGCACAAGATTATGGAGAAATACTACAACATCGTGGGAAGATGCTGGTTTTGCATCCCTTTCACTGTATAAAATGGCATTTCCTACTTATTTGAATGGTGCTCTTCATTGGCTTTACATTGAGAAAGAATACTTTCAAACAGTTTCGCAACCTCCACCTTATGCTTTATTGCCTGTGTTTAACATAGATGACAATGCCAATGGGAAAACGAGCTTTGGAGTCTTAGGAGGATGTCTCTGCTTATGTGATCATGATTCTCTTAAAATTGATTTGTGGGTAATGAAAGATTATGGTATTGCAAAATCCTGGACTAAGCTTTACTCCATCTTTAGTGATGGTGTTGATAGATGGCCTGCTGGCTTATATCAACCTATAAAGTGCCTGAACAACGGAGCATTGTTGCTGTTTCATTCTGATAAGAATGCTCTAATCTATTATGACCTAGCAAAATCTGGATTTAGGTACTTAAAAGTCCAAGGTATAAAATTAGAGTTTGAAGTAATTGCTCACACTCCAAGCTTCATCTCACTCAAGGATATTCTGGGGGGAGACAACATGGAGGTTTTTAGTTACTCTAGAAGGTAAAATATATAGTTTTATTGCTGTTAATCTTTTATTGCTGCTGGTTACTCTTGAATTATTTTTGCTGCAGGTGGGGTGAGTTGAAACTGCAAGGAGAGACTAAAGCCATTTCCTTGGTGGAAGAAATTAGACAACTTGAGATAGATTCTAATTCTGATAGCTATGCATCCTTTGATGAATGGGAAGGATTAGACGAAGACTGATGGCTCATGTGATGATCCAAAAGGGTGATGTAGTAGAACTGCATGAAGAAACTTCTTTGGTGGTTGTGATTATTTTAAGAATATTTTTTAGCTTAGCATGAAGATTATTTTGAATGCTTACTAAATCAATATAGATAAGTTGCTTAGTTTTGCTTCTTATTGAGTGGCACTTTCTTGATCAATCAATGACATTCCTTGATCAATGAATGAATATTTTTCGTTTCAGCTAAAGCTCTGTGAATGCCTTAGCATTTCTAAATTCTTTATTAGTTTTTATATACCAAAATTATCCTCATTTTGTAGCCAAGATAATTATATTAATTTTTGTGTACTTGAGATATATTTTTCAAAATTTGAACCGGTGCGAATCGAGCTGTGCTAATTTTGGATGAAACAATGAATGACTTCAAATAATTTTGGATGACTTCATAATTACTCATTAATAAGGTACTAACATAATAAAATAAATTTATTCAAATAATTTATGATTTCTCTAGTTAAAGCATACTACAAGATATTGTAATAATTAATAAAAATATACAAATGTTTTTTTTCTTCGTACACTTAAAATGGAGTATCCATCAACTGATATAAATTATTTTCATTTGAGTGGCATTTCAGATTCGAGTTATTACATTTCGCTTTGATTTCATTTTGCTTTGATTTTACTAGAATTTGGCCTACTATGGTCCAGCCAAAAAAAAAAAAAACGTTTAGGCAGAAGTTCAGGTTTGAAGCAAAACTAGTTCAAAACAGACTCAGCGCACAAGATGAACATATAGTACAGGTCTATTAATTAGTGGTGTTTTTTTTTAAAGTTACAACCCATTTTGGGAGGACTACAACATGTCATATACTATTACAATGACTATCAAAAATTATTACAACATACAAATTATTACAAATTAACTAGCTTATTATAGAGAATTTATATTGTATATATAGATACTAGTGGGAGAATGAGATTACATAAATAAAACAATAATACCTTAATTATACACAATTTTTCAATAACAAATAAATAATTTTCTATCTAATTTTACTTAAAATTAACAACAAAATCACAATACTCATAAGCATCATTAATATATTAAGATTTCATTCATAATATTTATTAGCAATTTTAGTTTATAAAATCTTCTACTTAATTAACATTTTCACTCTCAATGTTCTCATTGACATCTTCGTTGAAGAATACCGTCTCTAATTCCTGTCTATCCAATAATAGAAGATACATATGTTTAAAAAAGACACACGTGTCCTTTTTCTTTTTTTAAAAAAACGGCCCGATACTTTTTTTATTTTCAAAAACGCCTTCGAAACGTGTCAGTATCGGAAACATATCCGATACGAGACATGACTCTTTATAAAAGTGTCCGTGCAACATAGGTTGCCAAAAGGATGCTGAAGAACTTCTAATGCCAATGGACTATGAATAAGCTCTTGAATAATGTTTTAGTGGATGATGTTCGAGTTGGATTGATCCACTCGGATGACACAATTAGAGTAAATACGAACGTAATTTATTTATTAATCATGTTAAATATTTAAAAATTAAACGGGTTATATTAACAAAACTTATATAGGATATATATATATATATATATATATATATATATATATATATATACATATATTAATTTATATAATTTTAAATGTGCCAGGTTAGGTTATAACAAATTTACGTATCAATCCAAGATAATTTGATTTAAATTGCATTATAAACTTGTTAACTCATTTTTAACACGATTAAGTTTAAACTTAATTCTAATTCGTTAATTTTGCAAGTCATTATTGATTTGGACGCCCTAGGTCTATTAAGTAGTGGTAATAGTAATGTGGGCTTGGCCATAACATATTTTTCCAGCCTGAATATTTCCCTCCACTCCAAGTGCAAGTACTCAGCAGTTAAGAACCATAACATCCACTTACTTACACTATTCATTACCCATTTCTCTCAACTCAGTTTGCTTCAAGGTAATTGCTATTATTGTTTTCATACTAAGCAATTCTTTAATGTTCTTTTTATGATCATTATGAGTTGGGTTTTGTTTTATGATCTTAATGATATGATCTAGCTAGAGTTCATGTGATGTGGCTAATTATTTGTCAGGATCAAAATATACACCCTATACTCCATATTGGTTGTTTTGTTTGGAAATGTTTCTGTTGTTCCAAAGTTTCTGTTATGTTTGATTGTGTTTGGAAATGGAATTGCGATTGTTAATTGTTTCATTGCAACTTCATCTTTTAAGGTTATGAAGATGTTTAAATATGCAAATTGTTGCATAAAAATTGGTCCTTTTCTACCAAAAAAGAATTTGTTGAATGCAATGAATTATTTTGGGGCTCTTAGTAGTTTTTTATGACAAAAACTTTGTTATCACGAAAAAGAGAAAGCTTCATAGCAAGCAAGGCAAAAATAATGAAGCAAGGGAAGTTGGCCCTTGAAAGATCCATCAATATTCAGGTCCTTCAATTGCTGATATCCCAAGACAGATCTTTGTTGATATTATGCTTAGACTTCCCATTAAGATAATTTCTACTTGCGAATGTGTATGCAAAACTTTGCATGATATAATCTCAGATCCTGACCAATCTTCATTTTTCACAAGAAAGAGGTCTATTCTGTGATCAGAACTTCAGATTCTGTGCATCTATTAAGAATCCTTTATCTTGTTCAGCTATATATATATATATATATATATATATATATATTTCTTTTCCACTCCTAGAAAATTCAGTTTTTGTTGTTTGATGCTCTTTTTTCTTATTCATTTCTTTAATTTATAAAGCAATCAGGAGGTCATTGTTCTTGACAACACTTACTGATTTAGGGTTTTTATGATCATTGCAATTTAGGACTTTTGCCATGGGGCTACTCAAATTTCTCCTATATGATTAGGATTTTAAAAGGATGTTAGGTTTTCACTTAATTTTATGTTGTTTGAACACAAAATATTATGAAAGTTTGGATCTTTTTTGTACCCAACAATGCTTAATCATCATCAAGAATTATTTCAAATTTGTTTTCTATAGGCTGGTTTTTATTTCAGAGAGACTAACATCATTGTAATAACAAGAATTGTATTTTGGATCTGTCTATTTGTATGTGCAATGCATCTTTATGGGTTCCTATAATTTTTTTTAATGTTTTTGGTTTAGCAAAAGTTTGGATCTTTATGCAATGATAAAATATTTTATGTTGACAGGAAGTCATGGAAAGAGGAAAGCTTTCACGGCCTTATACCCAGAAGAAAAGCAAACGTAACAAAGCAAAGGAGCTTGACCCTTCAGAGATCCATTATTCAGGCCCTTCAGTTGCAGATCTCCCAAGACAGATCCTTGTTGATATTCTACTAAGATTATCCATTAAAAGTATTGTTATTTGCAAATGTATATGCAAAACTTTTCATGATATAATCTCAGATCATGAATTTACTAAGCTTCATTTTGCACAAGAAGAGATATATCTTGCTATTAGAACCTTAGATTCTATGAATCTATCAAGAATCCTTTATCTTGTTCAGCTAGAACAAGAACCAAGTTTCCTACTCAAATTTTCCTATTAGTAATACTGTAGCATTGAGCCTGGATGCTGCTACTACAATGTTCACATCAGAATTGACACCAAATTAAAGCTTCCATTACAAAACTTCCAGTTGCTTTTCAAATATAATGATACTGCCCTTAATTCTAAATCTGGGGCCAAGAAGAACCGATGCATCGAATTTAAACTGAAGGATCACAAGTATAAGATAGTGAATTCCTGCAATGGCTTACTTTGTTTGTCTGAGCCATCTGATAATAACCCAGTTATTGTGTGCAATCCAGCTACAGGTGAGTTCATCAACCTTCCTGAAACTAAGGAGAGTAAAAATCCTGATAACTTACTGGGTTTCATTTACTGTGGTTTGGGGTTTAGTCAATTTACCAAATTACATAAGGTTATAAGAATGTGTAGGGAGTGGCCTCCTGCATGGAATCCCAGTACATGTGAAGTAACTTATCATAGGGTAGCTGAAGTGCATACACTTGGTAGAAGAACATGGAAAACTATTGGATTCTCTCCGCGCTTAACTCATAGACTAGCTTATCCCACCTATTTGAATGGTGCTCTTCATTGGTTTTGTCTTGAAAGCAATTCAGAACTAATACTGTCTTTTGACATTGAGAAGAAGTGCTTTCACTCAGTTCCACCGCCTCCGCATTGTTCTGATGGAGGTTCCATGAGGAGTGTTGATGACAGTGACAGAGAGATGATAAGCTTGGGAGTGTTAGGAGGATGTCTCTGCATATGCGATTCTTCAATTTTTCTTCAAATTGATGTGTGGGTGATGAAAGAATATGGAGTTCAAAACTCTTGGACTAAGCTTATCTCCATTGATAATGATAGTGATGATAGGTGGCCTTATGGCTTATATCGGCCTGTAAAATGCCTGAATAATGGTGCAGTTTTGATGTTTCATTCTCTTAAGAGTGTTCTAATCTATTATGACCCAAGAAAACTTGGATTCAGGTATTTTAAGGTCCAAGTGATGAAATCAAAATTTGAAGTAATTGCTCATATTCCAAGCTTCATCTCACTCAAGGATATTCTTGTAGGAGATAACATGGAGGTTTTTAGCATCTCTAGGAGGTAAAATTTGCAGTTATATTTACTCTTTCCTAGAATTAATTCCTTATGATTTATGAAAAGTTCATCAGTTTGACAACTTGTGGAGAGGGTCCTATCTTTCAAGCATAATGGCTACTAGCATGTACGGCTAATTAATAACTAGAGAGCAATGAGGCGGGGGAATTTATTCGATTCTTTTGGTGTTAAATGGATTAAATTGAAAACTGATATTTAAATGATAGTCTTGTGTTCTTTAGTAGAAAATGTTTACATGTTCAAAGATACTTTTTCCTGATATGTTTAAATTTATTTAAGTGATAGTCAAAATGTTAAAATGATACTTACATGTGAAACCAGAAACAAAAAGAAAAGTGTAATTACCAACAACCATCGTAATCAGTTGATAAATGTTGTTTTTACTTAACCAAAGTAATTGTCGAAAGATATTTGTTGTCCTTGTAGTCTTGTCCAGATTAAACTCAGATTAATCAAAGCATTAATAAGCTCTGAATACTAGTAGTTTAAACAAATATATATTTATAAATATATAGTTGCTGTTGTTATTTCTAAAGAGTGAGGAATAGATAACATTCATGAAGCAATTTTCTTTCTTGGTTAAAATGTTAAAATAATACTTACATGTGAATCCAGAAACAAAAAGGAAAGTGTAATTACCAACAACCGTTGTAATCAGTTGATAAAGATTATTTTTACTTAACCAAAATAATTGTTAAAAAATATTTGCCGCCCTTAATGATCAAACTTAAATTATTCAGAGTTAAATATATAGATGTTGTTGTTATTTCTAAAGTGTGTGGAATAGATAACATTCATGAAGCAATTTTCTCTCTTTTTTTTCACTGCTATTTCTCGTCCATCAATTGTTTGCAAGTTCTGTTTTCTGTTTGACTACCCTTGTTTACTCCTGTATTTGGGGTTTTATTACCCTTGCATTGTTTCTGCTACAGGTGTGCTGAACTAAAGCTGCAGGGAGAGGCTAAAGCCATTTCTTTGGTGGAAGAAACTAGGCAACTTGACAAGGATACTGATATGTATAAAGTTCTTTGATGAATGAGAATGTTCTGATAAACACTGAACATAGCATGAAGCACTTACTGTGAAGTCTTTTTTTGGGGTAGAAACTACATGCATATATTCTCTGTTTTAGTAGTCCGGCTGCTGTGGTTAAATTGCAAATGCAAACTAGACATCAATGATGCATATATATTGCAAACTGGGGATTTTGGTGTTTAATTATAGTTTGGAGATTAATATCTTTTTGTGTTTTTATTGAGCATGACAACTCATATTTGCATAATTTTAACGACTTAATATAAAATTAATAGACAAAATTTAATTTTTTAATAAATAACTACCAATTTTCTAAAATTTCAAATTTTATTTCTTTCCTAAAATTTAAAAATAAAAATTAAAAATGGAAATCTTATATACTCCGAGTATAAATTTATTATAAAGAAATATGTATTTCATTTTCATTGACACAAATCTAACATTCGAGTATAAAACAATTGAAATAGACAAGAATTTTCCATTAAAATAACTTATCATTATCATGAAAGAATTGTAATATATTTATCAAACATATGTTGATTTAAGTGACAAGTAATTTAGATTCATTTAAATAAAGTTTTGAAGTCGAGTTTATGTATGGAAAATGAAAGTGATATGAAAGATTTACTCCTTTTGTGGGTCTATTCGGTTTGATCTCAAGATTAGTTGGAATTATTGTAATTTGTAGTTAAGAGACTCAAGATATCAGGTGAAAAAAAAATATACCTTAATTTATAGAAAAATTTTTAAGGCCCAAACATTTTATCCAGTCCAAATATGGATAGTCTAAGCCCACCAGATGAGTTCATTACACAATTTCCCAAAACAGTTTTCCCGTAAATTTTTTCCTGCCTCTGCTTCCCTGCATGCAGAAGTTCAAGACTATACTATCCAAAACGTCACTTCATAATGTATAGGTCACTCCAACAACCCCAATACTATCCCTCTCTCCCAAATCAATCTCAATCTGGTGATCTACGATCAGGTAGTTCTCTCTTTTTTGGCCTGTTCAAGTTCATGTAGACATGTTCAACTGTTTATTTTCTTGGTTGATTATGATAAAGATTGAATCTTTTTTACAGATGTTATATAGTGATTGCAATGATCTAGCTAGGCTTTTGGTTCTCTGTATTTATTCAAACTCTCATTATCATGCATCATTTCATTTTTGAAAAGAATAACATGGTTTTAATTGATAAATTTATGATTTTTTTCTGTCTAGATTCAAATTATCGCTATTCTCCGTATCAGAGCTGTTTGGAAATGGAAATGCATTGTTTAAATGCAACATATATTATAAAAAGTTTGGAACTTTTTATCCAACAGAAAACAATTTTGAAAGTTTTATATCTAGATCAAAATACCCTTTTTCCTTGTGTGGATCTTAGAGTATGTTCGATTCTGTTTGGAAATGGAAATGCATTGTTTAAATGCAAAATATATTATAAAAAGTTTGGATCTTTTTATATCCAACAGATAACAGATTTGAAAGTTTTATGTCTAGATCAAAAATTTGGACCTTAGAGTATGTTTGATTCTGTTTAAGAATGGAATATAATTCGTTCCAGGTTCATCTTTGAGGTAATCAAAGTATGTTTAATATGCAAATATATTGTTAAAAATTGGATCTTTTTATGCCAATAAGAAAGTGACATTCTGTTTTCATTTCTAACACAGCAAAAGTTTGAATCTTTCTGTAAAATGTAATGCATGATTATTTTGGAGCTCCTTAAAGGGTGTAGTGACTAGTGACAAAGTTTCTTGTATTTGACAGAACAGTCATGAAAAGAAGAAAGCTTTCAAAACCTCATGATGGCAGGAAAGGCAAACATGAAGCAGATGAAGCTGTCCCTAGAGGGATCCAATATGCAGGCCTTTCACTTGTTGATATTCCCAGGCAGATTCTTGTTGATATTCTGCTTAGACTACATGTCAAGATAATTATAATCTGCAAATGTGTGTGCAAGACTTTGAATGAAATAATATCCCATCATGCGAAAATTGGATTCTACACGCCTGTCAAGAGTCCTTTATCTTGTTCAGCTAGAGCAAGACCAAGATTTCTTGGGCAGGTTTTCATGTCAGAAATGCCGTGGTTTATTTGACCCTAGATGTGGTTGTCATGTTGACATCAAACTTAATTCCAAGTTAAAGCTTCCAGTTCGTAACCTTGAATTGGTTCCCAATGATAATGGTGATGCCAATGCTATGCTCAATTGCAAATTTGAGTCCAAGAGGAAACGTTACATCAGCTTGAGACCGAAAGTTCATAAGTACAAGATGGTGAATTCATGCAATGGCTTGCTTTGTTTGTCTGAACAATCTAATAATGAACCTGTTGTGGTATGTAATCCCGTGACAGGTGAGTTCATTAACCTTCCAGAAGCTAAGAAGGCTATAGATTCTTATGGCTACAGTGAATTTATTGATTATGGCTTGGTTTTAAGTCCAGTTAGCAACCAATATAAGGTGGTAAGAATCTTCAGGGAGCCTTGGCCTATTACACGTGATTCCAAATTCACCTATCATGGTAGGGTGGCTGAAGTACATACCCTTGGAACAAGATCCTGGAGAGACATTGGCTATGCTCCATACTCAAAGCATAGACTAGCATTCCCTACTTATTTAAATGGGGCTCTTCACTGGTTTTATGTTGATAAGAGCAAATCACAATTTATAGTTTCTTTCAACATTGATAAAGAACGCTTTCGATACTTCCCATCACCTCCATGGCCCTCGAGAAGACATCCATTAACTTACAGGTACAGTACACAGCATATGAGTATATGAGTATTAGAAGGATGTCTCTGCATATGTGATTTGTCTCAGCTCAATGTAATTTGGGTGTGGATGATGAAGGATTATGGTGTCAAAAAATCTTGGACTCAAGCTTTTTCAATTTGTGATGATTACCCTGATAGTGTGCCTAAGGGCTTGTATTTACCTATAAAGCTCTTAAACGATGAAGCATTATTGCTCTATCATTATTCTGACAGTGCTCTAATTTATTTTAAATCTAGAGAACTTGGAGTCAAGTATTTTAAGGTCAAGGGAGTTTAGCCAAGTTTTGAAGTAGTTGCTCATACTCCAAGCATCATATCACTGAAGGATGTTCTCGCTGGAGGTAATGTGGAGGTGCTTAGCATTTGGTCAAAGGTAAAATTCAAATTGATATATTTTTTTTCTTTTAGAATTGATTTTTTTAGGGTTGTGTACTATTTACTTTGATCATTATTGGAACTGGTAACAATGATATTGGAGGTTATTCTAAAATATTATTTTTTTTCTTGCTTTAAGGGGTTAGAAACTAAACGATGGTTATATGAAATGTTACACTGAAAAATTTTCTGCAGATGTGAAGCAGAGATGTAACTTGTAATAGTGTAATGGGGGCATATATGAAATGCTACATTCTCTGGTTGTCTTATGAATCAACATATATGAACTTTTGCAATCATTTCAGTTTGACATTACTGTGTGAAACTGAAAACTAGACGTTTATGCATATATTTCTACTTTGATTCTCTATTCTGACGTTCATATAGTTTGCAAGTTTTGAATTGTTTAAGCATTATCTGCCCATTCCTTATGCATTACTTTTGAATTCTTTTTGCTGCAGGTGTGTTGAACTCAAACTGGATGGAGAGGCTAGAGCCATTTCTTTGATGGAAGATACTTGGGACCTTGAGACGCAATCTGATAGGTCATACGACAGACGCAGATTGGATGATCATTTGTGGTACTAGAATGCAGAAAGAAATTTCAGAATAAAAGAACTTTTTATGGACTGAATTTTTGTAACAATGCACTGCAACCCAGATCATTCGGGTTGTGGCAAAATATTTTGTATATTTTGGGATCATTGACCTTAATAACTTGAAGACGGTATTGAATACTATTATTGTTTGCAATCTAGTTACTTGTGAGTTCATTAAGCTTCCTGAAGCTAAGATAACTAAGATTCTTTATAATCTTATGGATATGTTCATTAATCTTTCAGGATTTAAGAGTCTTACAACTTTTTTTTTTATTGTATAGTGTGGTATGAGTTGGCCACACGGCTTATATAAATCAACCGATAAAGTACATGAATAATTGAGCATTGTTCATCCTCGTATAAGGGAGCTCTAATCTATTAGAATTGGATAAAATCTGGATTCAGACATTTAAAAGTGCATATCAACTCGAAATTGGAAGCAGTAGCTCAGGGATGCTGTCAGGGAAAAAAATGTCGAGGTTCTCAATATCAGGACAACATAAATGCATGACATACAGTTTCTTTATGCTTCACATAACCCCGCTACGTTGGTATAAATATCGAGTTTAGATTTTTTTAAGTCGGTCTATCACACTTGATTTAGTATACTCGTAATATGACTACCGAATAATAAAAAATAATTAAACCAAAAAAAGAAAAAATATTCAAAACATTATTAACATTATATCAATTCTAATGTATAACAACTCGAACGCACTAGAATTCCCTAGTAAATTCATCCATTGGGACTCTGGTGGCTATTGGATTTTAGAGGTAGGTAGCTGTCGGATATTAGAGATAATTAAACAAAATTAGCTATCACCATCATTCCTATCATTCTTTAAATCAAACGAGTTATATGAACATGATATGTGCAACTCAGTTATTTCAATGGATTATGTGAATTATAAAATTCGATACAACCATTTAATAACATTTATTACCTATAAAAATACAATTTTTATAAAAAAACTACAATAATATCTATAATTACTAAATTATATGGGTTTTAAATGAATAGTATCGGGTTAAGTTGTAACGGATTCACATATCAATTCATGATACAATCTGATTTCAACTGTATTATAAATAGATCAACTCATTTTGACATGAATATGTTTAATCCTAACCTTAATTTGTTAATTTTGCATGTTAGTGAAATCATGTTTATGTGTCGTTGCTTATTTGTACACCCCTACATCTATTAAGTGGGCTTAGCCATAACATGTTTTTCCCGCCTGAATATTTCCCTCCACTCCACGTGCAATTACTCAGCAGTTAAGAACCATAACATCCACTTACCTACACTATTCATTACCCATTTCTCTCAATTCAGTTTGCTTCAAGGTAATTACTATTATTTTTTTCACACTAAGCAATTCTTTAATGTTCTTTCTATGATCATTATGAGTTGGGTTCTGTTTTATGATCTTTATGATATGATCTGGCTAGAGTTCATGTGATGTGGTTAATTATTTGTCAGGATCAAAATATACACCCTATACTCCATAGTGGTTGTTTTATTTGGAAATGTTTCTGTTGTTCCAATATTTGTGAACCCAAGTTCATCTTTTTTATAACATTTGCAAAAAGATGTAATTTTTCACTTAGTTTTAAGTTATTTTAGTGCAAAATATCATGAAATTTTGGATCTTTTTATATCAAACAAGAAATTGGTATTTGACCTTTTTTTTTGTGTATAGATCAAAATACCCATTACTCTGTTAATTATGATTTTTAAGGGTATGTTTGATTGTGTTTGGAAATGGAATTGGGATTGTTAATTGTTTCATTGCAACTTCATCTTTTAAGGTAATGAATATGTTTAAATTGCATATTGTTATATAAAAATTGGTCCTTTTCTACCAAAAAGAATTTGTTGAATGCAATGAATCATTTTAGGGTTCCTGGTAGTTTTTTTATGATAAAAACTTCTTATATTGACAGGGTTATCACGAAAAGGAGAAAGCTTTATAGCAAGCAAAGAAAAAATAATGAAGCAAAGGAAGTTGGCCCTTGAAAGATCCAACAATATTCAAGCCCTTCAATTGCTGATAACCCAAAACAGATCCTTGTTGATATTGTGCTTAGACTTCCCATTAAGATAATTTCTACTTGCAAATGTGTATGCTAAACTTTGCATGATATAATCTCAGATCCTGAATTTGCCAAGCTTCATTTTTCACAAGAAGAGGTCTATTCCGTGATCAGAACTTCAGATTCTGTGCATTGTCAAGAATCCTTTATCTTGTTCAGGTATATATATATATATATGTTTCTTTTCCACTCTCAGAAAATTGAGTTTTTGTTGTTTGATGCTCTTTTTTCTTGTTCATTTCTTTAATTTATAAAGCAGTCAGGAGGTCATTGTTCTCAACAACACTTACTGATTTATGGTTTTTATGATCATTGCAATCTAGGGCTTTTGTTATGGGGCTACTCAAATTTCTGCTATATGATTAGGATTTTAAAATAGTGTTAGTTT
The DNA here is from genome assembly GCA_949634005.1 of Mallotus japonicus. Classification (NCBI taxonomy): domain Eukaryota; kingdom Viridiplantae; phylum Streptophyta; class Magnoliopsida; order Malpighiales; family Euphorbiaceae; genus Mallotus; species Mallotus japonicus. The sequence continues at coordinate 15,644 of CATIWK010074420.1, forward strand.
TTCACTTAATTTTATGTTGTTTGAGCACGAATTATAATGAAAGTTTGGATCTTTTTTGTACCCAACAGTGCTTAATCATCGTCAATAATTGTTTCAAATTTGTTTTCTATAGGCTCGCTTTTTTTCAGAATGATTAACATCATTGCAATAACAAGAATTGTATTTTGTTTAGCAAAAGTTTGGATCTGTCTATTTTTACGTGCAATGCATCTTTATGGGTTCCTATATATATATTTTTAATGTTTTTGGTTTAGCAAAGTTTGGATCTTTATGCAATGATAAAATATTTTATGTTGACAGAATAGTCATGCAAAGAGGAAAGCTTTTACAGCCTTAGACCCAGAAGAAAAGCAAAAGTAACAAAGCAAAGGATCTTGACCCTTCAGAGATCCATTATTCAGGCCCTTCACTTGCAGATCTCCCAAGACAGATCCTTGTTGATATTCTACTAAGATTATCCATTAAAAGTATTGTTATTTGCAAATGTGTATGCAAAACTTTTCATGATATAATCTCAGATCATGAATTTGCTAAGCTTCATTTTGCACAAGAAGAGATATACCTTATTATTAGAACCTCTGGTTCTATGAATCTGTCAAGAATCCTTTATCTTGTTCAGCTAGAATAAGAACCAGGTTTCTTACTCAAGTTTTCCTGTCAGCAATGCTGCGGCATTGAGCCTGGATGCTGCTACTGCAATGCTCACATCAGAATTGACACCAAATTAAAGCTTCCATTTCGAAACTTCCAGTTACTTTTCAATGATAATCATATTGCCCTTAATTCTATATCCGGGGCCAAGAAGAACCGTTGCATCGAATTGAAGCCAAAGGATCACAAGTATGAGATAGTGAATTCCTGTAATGGCTTGCTCTGTTTGTCCGAGTCATCTGATAATAACCCAGTTGTTATGTGCAATCCAGCTATAGGTGAGATCATTAACCTTCCTGAAACTAAGGGCAGTAAAAAACTGATAACTTGCTGGGTTTCATTTACTGTGGTTTGGGGTTTAGTTCAGAATCCCAGTACAGGTGAAGTAACTTATCATAGGGTAGCTGAAGTGCATACACTTGGTACAAGAGCATGGAAAACTATTGGATTCTCTCCGCGCTCAACTCATAGACTAGCATATCTTACCTATTTGAATGGTGCTCTTCATTGGATTTGTCTTGATGATAGTAATTCAGAACTAATAGTTTCTTTTGACATTGAGAAGGAGTGCTTTCACTCAGTTCCACGGCCTCATTATTCTAATAGAGGTTCCATGAGGTGTATTGATGACAGTGCCAGAGAGATGATGAGCTTGGGAGTGTTAGGAGGATGTCTCTACATATGCGATTCTTCAATTTTTCTTCAACTTGATGTGTGGGTGATGAAAGAATATGGAGTTCAAAACTCTTGGACTAAGCTTATCTCCATTGATAATGATAGTGATGATCGATGGCCTTATGGCAGTGATGAGAGGTGGCCTTATGGCTTATATCACCTGTAAAATGCCTGAATAATGGTACAGTTTTGATGTTTGATTATCTTAAGAGTGTTCTAATCTATTATGACCCAAGCAAACTTGGACTCAGGTATTTTATAGTCCAAGCTATAGAATTAATTGAAGTAATTGCTCATACTCCAAGCTTCATCTCACTCAAGGATATTCTTGCAGGAGATAACATGGAGATTTTTAGCATCTCTAGGAGGTAAAATGTGCAGTTCTTTTTGCTCTCTGCTAGAATTAATTCCTTATGATTTATGAAAAGTTCATCAATTCGACATGTTGTGGAGAGGTTCCTACCCTTTCAGGCATAATGGCTACTAGCATGTACGACTAATTAGTAACTAGAGAGCAATGAGGTGGGGAATTTATTTGATTCTTTTGGTGTTAAATGGATTAATTTGGAAACCAATATTCAAGTGATAGTCTTGTGGTCTTGAGTAGAAAATATTTACATGTTCAAAGATGGTTTCCCTGATATGTTTAAAGGATCTGGCAGAACTGTGTCAAAATGTTAAAATGATACTTACATGAAACCAGAAACAAAAAGAAAAGTGTAATTACCAGCAAACCGTTGCAATCAGTTGATAAACGTTGTTTTTACTTTACCAAAATAATTGTTGAAAGGTATTTGCCACCCTTATGATCCTACCAGATCAAACTGAAATTAGTTAAGAGTTAAATAAGCTTTGGTAGTTTAAGGAAATATATATTTATAAAATATAAATATATAGTTGCTATTGCTATTTCTAAAGTGTGTGGGATAGGTAACATTCATGAAGCAATTTTCTTTCTTGGTTTTCTGTTATTGTTTGCAAGTTCTGTTTTCTGTTTGACTACCCTTGTTTCCTCCTGTTATTGGGGTTTATTACTCTTGAATTGTTTCTGCCACAGGTGTGCTGAACTGAAGCTGCAGGGAGAGGCTAAAGCCATTTATTTGGTGGAAGATACAAGGCCAACTGACAAGGATACTGATATCTATGAAGTTCTTTGATGGATGAGAATGATCTGATAAACACTTACTGTGAAGTCTTGTTTTGGGGTAGAAACTACATACATATATTCTCTGTTTTAGTAGTCTGGCTGCTGTGGTTAAATTGCAAACTAGACATCAATGATGCGTATATATTGCAAACTGGGGATTTTTGGTGTTTAATTATAGTTTGCAGATTAATATCTTTTTGTGTTTTTATTGAACATGACAAATCATATTTGCATAATTTTAACGACTTAATATAAAATTAATAGACAAATTTAATTTTTTAATAAATAACTACCAATATTCTAAAATTTTAAATTTTATTGCTTTCCTAAAATTTAAAAATGAAAAATTCGTATCGATTCTGAGTATAAATGTATTATAAATAAATATGTATTTCATTTTCATTGACATAAATCTTACATTTGAGTATAATACATCTAAAATTGGCAAGAATGACTTATCATGTTTAAGACAACATGAAAAAATTGTAATATATTTATCAAACATCTATTGATTCAAGTGGCGAGAAACTTGGATTCTTTTAAATAAAATTTTAGGTTTGAGTTTTATATAGAAAAAATATTACTCTATGAAAGCTTTACTCTTCTTGTAAGTCTATTCGGTTTGAACTCTAAATTAGTTAGAACTATTGTGGTTAGGAGGTATACGAGAATCATGTGAAAAAAAAAAGTAATATATCTTAATTTATTGAAAAATTTTGAAAGCCAAACACTTTATCCAGTCCAAATATGGATAGTTTAAGCCCACCAGATGAGCTCATTATACACAATTTCGCAAAACAGTTTTCCCGCCAATTTTTCCCGCCTCTGCTTCCCTGCATGCAGAGGCTCAAGACTAATATCAAAAACGTCACTTCATTAGGTATAGATCACTTCATTACTCTCTCTCTTTCTCTCTCTCTCTCTCCCAAATCAATCTCTCAATCTGGTGATCTACAATCAGGTATAGTTCTCTCTATTTTGGCCAGTTCAAGTTCACGTAGACATGTTCAACTGTTTATATTCTTGGTTGATTATGATAAAGATTGAATCTTTTTTACAGATGTTATATGGTGATTATAATGATCTAGCCAGCCCTTTTGTTCTCTGTATTTATTCAAACTCTCATCATCTTTCATCATTTCATTTTTAAAAAGAGTAACATGGTTTTGATTGATAAATTTGTGATTTTTTTTTCTGTCTAGATACAAAATACCTCTATTCTCCGCATCAGATTATCAGGGTTTGTTTGATTCTGTTTGGAAATGGAAATGCATTGCTTAAATGCAAAATATATTATAAAAAGTTTAGATCTTTTTATATCCAACAGAAAACAAATTTGATGGTTTTATGTCTAGATCAAAATACCCTTTTTCCCTATATGGATCTTAGAGTATGTCTGATTCTGTTCGAGAATGGAATATAATTCGTTCCAGGTTCATCTTTGAGGTAATCAAAGTATGTTTAATATGCAAATATATTGTTAAAAATTGAATCTTTTTATACCAACAAGAAAGTGACATTCTGTTTTCATCTCTAACACAGAAAAAGTTTGAATCTTTCTGTATAATGTAATGCATGAATATTTTGGAGCTCCTTTAAGGGTGTAGTGACTAGTGACAGAGTTTCTTGTATTTCACAAAACAGTCATGAAAAGAAGAAAGCTTTCAAAACCTCATCATGGCAGGAAAGGCAAACATGAAGCAGATGAACCTGTCCTTACGGAGATCCAATATTCAGGATCAGGTCTTTCACTTGTTGATATTCCCAGGCAGATTCTTGTTGATATTCTGCTTAGACTACCTGTCAAGATAATTATAATCTGCAAATGCGTGTGCAAGACTCTGAATGAGATAATATCTGATCCAGAATTTGCCAAGCTCCATTTTGCACAAGAAGAGGTATATCCCATCATGCGAAAATTGGATTGTACACGCCTGTCAAGAGTCCTTTATCTTGTTCAGCTAGAGCAGGACCAAGATTTCTCGGGCAGGTTTTCATGTCAGAAATGCCGTGGCTTATTTGACCCTAGCTGTGGCTGTCATGTTGACATCAAACTTAATTCCAAACTAAAGCTTCCAGTTCGTAACCTTGAATTGGTTCCCAATGCTAATGGTGATGCCAACGCTATGCTCAATTGCAAATCTGAGCCCAAGAGGAAACGCTACATAAGCTTGAGACCGAAAGTTCATAAGTACAAGATGGTGAATTCATGCAAGGGCATGCTTTGTTTGTCTGAACAATCTGATAATGACCCTGTTGTGGTATGCAATCCTGTGACAGGTGAGTTCATTAACCTTCCAGAAGCTAAGAAGTCTACAGATAATTCTTATGACTACAGAGAATTTATTAATTGTGGCTTGGGTTTTAGTCCAGTTACCAACCAATATAAGGTGGTAAGAATCTTCAGGGAGCCTTGGCCTATTACGCGTGATTCCAAATTCACCTGTCGTGGTAGGGTGGCTGAAGTACATACCCTTGGAACAGGATCCTGGAGAAACATTGGCTATGCTCCATACTCAAAGCATAGACTAGCATTCCCTACTTATTTAAATGGGGCTCTTCACTGGTTTCATGTTGATGAGAGCAGATCACAATTTATAGTTTCTTTCAACATTGATAAAGAACGCTTTCGATTCTTCCCATCACCTCCATGGCCCTCCAGAAGACATCCCTCAACTTGCAGGCACAGCAGACAGCATATGAGTATGGGAGTATTAGAAGGATGTTTGTGCATATGTGATTCATCTCGGCTCAATTTAATTAGGGTGTGGATGATGAAGGATTATGGTGTCAAAAAATCTTGGACTAAAGCTTTTTCAATTCGTGGTGTTTACTTTGAGAGAGTGCCTAAGGGCTTGTATTTACCTATAAAGCTCCTGAACGATGGAGCATTGTTGCTCTATCATTATTCTGACAGTGCTCTAATTTATTTTAAATCTAGAAAACATGGAATCAGGTATTTTAAGGTCAAAGGAGTTCAGCCAAGTTTTGAAGTAGTTGCTCATACTCCAAGCATCATGTCACTGAAGGATGTTCTTGCAGGAGGTAATGTGGAGGTGCTTAGCATTTGGTCAAGGTAAAATGCAAAATCAAATTTTTTTTTTTCTTTTAGAACTGATTTTTTTAAGGTTGTGTAGTGTTTACTTTGATCATTACTGGAAGTAGTAACAATGATATTGGAGGTTATTCTAAAAGATTATTGTTTGTCTTGTTTTAAGGGGTTAGAAACTAAGCATGTTTGTATGAAATGTTACATCGAAAAAGTTTCTGCAAATGTGAAGCGGAAATGTAATTTGTAATAGTGCATTGGAGGCAACTACGTTCTCTTGTCTTATGAATCAACATATTTGAATCTTTGCTATCATTTCAGTATTGTGTGAAACTGAAAACTAGACATTCATGCATATGTTTCTATCTTTGATTCTCTATTCTGATGCTCATATAGTTTGCAGGTTTTGAGTTGTTTAAGCATTATCTGCCCATTCTTTATGCATTACTCTTGAATTCTCTTTGCTGCAGGTGTGCTGAACTCAAACTGGATGGAGAGGCTAGAGCCATTTCTTTGATAGAAGATACTTGGGACCTTGACACGCAATCTGATAGCTCATACGACAGACGCAGGTTGGATGATCATTTGTGGTAGTACTGATCCTCTCGACTAGAATGCATAAAGAAATTTCAGAACAAAAGAACTTTTTGTTAACTGGATTTTTGTAACAATGCACTGCAACCCAGATCATCCGGGTCGCTGTGGCTGAATATTTTGTATCTTTTGGGATCATTTACCTTAATAGCATGAAGACAGTATTGAATACTGTTATTGTTTGCAATCCAGTAACTGGTGAGTTCATTAAGCTTCCTGAAGCTAACTAAGATTCTGTATAATCTTATAGTGCGGCATGAGTTGGCCACACGGATTATGAAAATCAACCGATAAATACATGAATAATGGAGCATTGTTCATCCTAAGGGAGCTCTAATCTATTAGAATCGGAAGAAATCTGGATTCAGATATTTAAAAGTGCATATCAACTCAAAATTGGAAGCAGTAGCTCGGGGATGCTCTGCCAGGGAAAAAGGTAAATGCATGACATACGGTTTCTTTATGCTTTACATAACCACACTATGTTGGTCCAAATATGGTGTTCAGATTTATTTAAGTGGGTCTATCTCGTTCGTTTCAGTATACTCGAAATATGGCTACCAAATAACGAAAAATAATTATACCAAAAAAGAAAAACGATTTAAAACATTGTTAACATTATATCAATTCTAATGTATAACATGACACACTGGGAATACCACAAAACACACACAACAGACGGTACGTAATTTATTAAACCTAAAAAAAAGCCTATTGTGCAAACGCACTCCTAAAACACAGACATACCTCACACCTAGAGCACAGCAAAACAACAAGAGTACTATTTTCTGGTACGTTACTTAGAGGAACCATTGAAACATGGAGGATTATAACAGACACAAAGGTTACTAAACAAAACTGACATAAAGGTTGCTCTGAGCAGTAGTCTACATGCCCAATACACGATTGTTCCTGTTTCCTGATCTAGTTCGAGCCAGGACTTTTTTCCCATGAAGATGGCTGTGCAGGTGATGATAAAACTCGTTGATCCGACTCACAAGCTCATAGTAGAGCTCGCCCTGTTAAATTGAAAAGAAAGAAAAACATCAAATTAACTATAGTTTTATGTTCATATCATATGCAAATAAGGGGAAAAAAAATAGTTTACTGTTGTTTGTCCAACACTTTTCATACCAGTTTATTATAAAAACTAATGCGACATTAAGCATTAACAAAAATTATTTCTATAAGGATAATGATACATGTAGCGGTCTGTGACTGTTGTAGGTCATTGTATGATAATTTTTTTCAAAATCTACAGTTTTGCTTCCTCTTTTTTTTGCTGCATGATATAATCGATCAATGGGGGCGATTTGATAGTTTGTTGCGGATTTTCCTTTCTATAATTAGATAATATAAAGAGAAAAATAGAGGTGGAATTAGGAGGCAAGGAGGGGCCGCAGCCCCTTGGAACTTTGCTCCATTAGCTTAAAATGCTAGTTCCACCATCTAAAAAGGGTAATAATTATATATGGGGATTTAATTAAGAGACAATAGATCAGCAATATAGAGCAATAATATAGCTTAGAAATGTATGATTGAGAACTGAAAAATACCGTAGCTGCTAGCAACGCTGACTGAATGACATAGTTGCCAAAAGGGTGCTGAAGAACTTCTAACGCCAATGGACTGTGAATAAGCTCTCGAATAATTGCTGCAGTATTAAGTTCATTGCAGTCTTTCAAACACTTCTCCACCACATTGCTTCCATATTTGTCCATGGAAAGATTGACATAATTTCCTCGTAGTTGATTCAGTATATGAGCTTCAGCATGTGGTATGTGCATTTGAAGTACATATTGCACAACATAATTCCTGAAAAAAAAAAAGAGCATATCCAAGAAATCAACCACTACAATTTGCTGAAAATCATTGAAGGTAATTGCATTGAAAGAAGCATGTTTTTGAGGACCAACCCATAAGGATCAACTGACAAGGCAAATGCATTATCTGTTATTTCAGCGAGGATGCGCTCTTTAAGTTCTCCATTAGCTTTATCCAGAGCTTTTTGCAACACACAACATCCACTTTTATCCGTTGCGATTTCGAGACAACTTTGAGCTATTTCTTCCAAGAGATACTGCATCACCATGAAGAGATTATGTAAGCTAAATCAAATATAGCATCTAGGATCATGATGAAGTACTATTAGTCATTACCTAGAGCTAACTCTTCAACAAAAGGAAGAATAATAATAACTTCAAGCAAATAAGGTAAAACCATATACACATAAATGGGATGGGAGTATCATCATGCATCATAATAAAATTGAGATTGATCTCAAAGCATCACCTGATTATAATCAGCATCGAAGCACTTAAGGCATTGTTGAATTACATGATGACCATTATGGTTTTTGACTAGGTAGACAGTGATATTCTTCAAAGCAGATACAAGTAAAGACTTCTCCTCTGGATACTCTTGTATCCGCTCTATCAGTTTTTGCATTGGACGAGTTCTAAAAAAGATCAATACCCAGATTAAGTAATGATTAAAATAGCATAAAAAAAAACACACACACACACACAACAGTAAGATATCGCCATATATACCCATGCTGATGAATGCAAATACTTTTCAATCTTTCACCATTTTGTATCAAAGTGAGGAGAAGTTGATTCAGTTGTTCTTTGTTGCATGCCGCAAAAAGCTTCTGAATAAGATAATTAGCAAACTGATCTACAATTAGATCATATAAATGATCTTTAAGTTCCAAGAAAATCATCTCAGTTTGTTCAGGTTTCAACTCATCAACCTTCTTCTGCAAGAAACGACACGCATCTTGTTCCCTAGCAGCCATAGCCATTCTTCCTCTCAATTGCTCCAATGAAGAGTAATCTTCATGATTCCCAACAATCTGTCTATTATACAATGAAGCAAGCCATATATTTGAATTCACTGATTCCAACCCCTTAATGGATCTTGCCCTACTAAATTGATGAGAACCAGAGTCAAGTCGATTAAGGTTAGGCCTAACTGAATATCCATAATTTAACCCATCATGAGACGAAGTCCGGCGCCGGATTCTACTGTTGTTGCCATAATTGGAGAAAGATTGATTCAGGATTGCAAGATTATTGCCTCCATTCTGATAGTAACGATCAACGGCCGAATTTGAATTCGCCCGGAGCAAGCCGAGACCCGCTGAGATGCTTCTCATCCTGTTAAGATCAGGCTGTTCTTGAGAATAAGGTGATGAATATCCCCTATTGGTCAGATAATTTTTTTCAGGAAACTGATGAGACTGGTGACTTGGAGTGGTGGCGGATAGATTCATCCGACTGAGTACAGCTTCAAGACTCACGTTGTGGTGATTTTGCAAACCGACAGGATCAGCAAAACTAGGGTTTAGGTACAACCCAGATTCTAAAAGATCACCACCAAGATTCATCTGATGATAATTAGGGAGCTGATGGTGTGTTTCTTGCGAAAGAAGTTGATTTTGTGAGCCGGGGTTTTGATAAAGGCGGTTTTGAGTTGTCATTGATGTTTCATAGATAGTAGCAGGAGAGCGGTTTTGCGGTAGAGAGATAGGGTTTTGCCATAGGAAGTGGTTTTCAGGCGATGGTGATAGTGCAAGATGATCAAGATCGAAGTTTAGGTTTAGGGTTTCAGGTGCAATATCATTGTTATAAAAAGGTTTATCTGAAGGCTTTTTCCCCATTAACGACCGCTTAATATCATCATATCTGTCCATTGTTAGCTGTTGTAGCTCTGGTACCTGCGATGGTGGCGGTGGTGGGTGGAGGAGAAGAGGAGGAGGAGGAGGAGAAAAGTAACTGTGAGTAGGGTTTTTATAAAGGAGGAGTACATATATATATATATATATATATGAAGAATAATATTTAACAAAACAGGATTTTTTTGACGAATGGAGAAACAATAGAGAATAAGAATTTTGTTGAAACTTATCTTTCTTTTTTGATAATTTTTAAAAAGATTATGGTGAGAGAAAATTCTAATTTTGTTAGATCGAGTATGTATTTTTTTTAATAATTATGATATTAATCCAATTATAACATATACCTCTATATATTAATTTATCATACCATTGTTTATTTAAATTCTTAATATTTTTAATTTGAAATTCTTAATATTTTGCATTAAGTGAGTTCTTTAATAAGATTACATAAAATTTTGTTGCCTATCTACATTTGTAACTGTGAGCTTAAGTTATATTTGTATCATGTGATATTTTTATAAAAAAATTATAGAATTAAAATCAAAAGAAGTTGGGAATTTTTTTAAAATTATTTAATTAATTTATAATTTTATTATATTAAAATTATTTTATTTTATTTGTATTTTAAAATAACTATATAAAATATATATTGATTTTCAATAAATGCGTGGACTCATAAAGTAACTGTTTAATTTCAAGAATTTATTGGTGTCAAAAAAAATTTCAGAAATTTATGTCTTAATATTATTTATTTATTTATCTATCACAATTTATATATATATATATATATATATCACTGATTTTCTAGCAGCTATAAAAAAAAATCATTTGATTATTTTTTTTGAAAAGGAGTTGCTAGCTGTTAAATACACAAACTGCAGCAGTTCATATGAGCTAGATTTTCACCAACAGTTGTTGTTTTTAAAATTATATTTACTCTTTTACCCTTACCTTGAGTAACCCTTACCTTTACCTTTTAACTTTAGCTAATTATTATTACTTAATAAATTATTATTTGGATAATTATCATTAATATTATAGTTATTAAAAATATTAACTACACAAATAAAAATATTAAAAATTATATTAATAAAAAAATTTTACAACTCATTATATCTAATATTAATAATAGCAATAATATTAATATTTTATTTAAAATAGTTTGTCTAATAAAAATAGATATATTCATTTTTTGAAATTATATAAATAAAACATCTACAATATTTTTTATAATAAGCATTAAATAATTTTTTAATCATACATTATATATATATACACACACATTATCATCAACCATTGTTATAATTTTACTAAATACTTAGTATCAGTTAGCTATCAACTATCAACCACCAACTATCAGCTATCGACAACAACTTAACCAAACACAACTTGGTAAAAATCTCCCAATAATTAATTTAACGTGAGTTGTTTAATTTCAAGAATTTATGTCTTAATATTATTGGTTCATTTCATAACCTACATATTTTTGGTTTAACCACTGGTATCCAGAGTTACTGAACTTTAACTAATCCAGTTTGACCCGGTAGAACCACAAGAGTGATAAAAATTTTTTAAAAACTAATTTAACATAACTATATACATAAAATTTGAACTAAAAATGTAGCTTGAGTGAAAATAACTCCATACCAGTTTATCCTACAGGCCGGTTGTTGATCATAACCTATAGTTATCTTTATTGATTCTTGATTTGAATCCTTATTCTTATTAATTACGTAAAATGTTTGGGTAAGATTTACTATTCACCAATCAGGTTTTATTATTTGCGGACATGTGAGGTTTGGAGAGCCAAATAACCATAACAAGAAACAATTCTAGCATTTGAACAATTAATATATGATTTAAACAATTTCTAGTTAAGAGTTGAGGATATTCATAATTCAATTATTTACATAATCTTGTAAGGATTATTTTTAAAATAATGTAAGCATGATCAAATATAAGCATGCACTATACTAAATGTAGGACAATGAAATACATTACTTGTATCACTTTATTATACATATTATTATTTATAATAAATCAAGAATTCAATCCTTACCTTCTACCCTCTACTAAAAAAAATAAAAATGTACTAATATTTAATTTTTGATATTGATATACTCATGTTGAATTGGTAGAGCTCTTACTGTGAACCTTAATGTTTATTATAAAAAATAACTATTAGCTATCCATCAATGGTTTAATAAAAAAGATCACATATATTTATATTGCATAAAAACTAAAATAAGTATTTAAATAAATTTTTGATATTTTATATTTTATAAAAAATATAGAGTTAAAATTAGAGGAAAAGAAAAGTTTTTATTTTATAAAAATTACTTAATTGATATATTTGAATTAATTTATTTATTTTTAAAATAATTAAATAAAACTTATCAAAGTTATTTGTAATGAAGGTAATTTTTAAACAAAATAAAAGTATACTTGGGGAACTAATATGAGAAAAAAAATTTTCTGTATCTGAATAATAGAAAAGTTCCAGATATAGAAATTTTTTTAAATATTAATGGAGACATAAGAAGCATATTTAGATTGTGCTCCAATTTTGCTCCTTAATTACATTTGGATGATATTTTAAGACAAAAAATTTTTTCGTATGTCTCCAAGGAGAATAATTTTTCTTAGATAAAATATGCTCTGATAGTGAAAATGTGAATTTGTACTATAGTTAGATCTATATTTATACTGAAATTTAAATTTTTTCATCAATTGGATGAAAATTTCACAAATGTGTTAAAAAAAATAATTTTTGTATATATAGTTGTGATGCAAGTCTAAAACATTTGACTCTATCAAAATTTATTTAGATAATCATTTTTGTATGATATGAAAAGTTACAATTAGATGTCACATTATTTTTATTTATTCTTGAGATAAAAAAAATAAGCTATAACATTTTAAATATCTCTTAAAAATAATTATTATTATCGTGAGATATAGTGAAGAAATCACTTCCAAAAATGAAATTGGACAAATATTATAAATATACAGAAAATTACAATTGTCACCAAAGTTATAACAATCAAAATAGTTGGTAATTTTTACTTCTTGAAAATTGTAAGTACATACTATAGATGATGTAATGAGAATAGAATTAGAAAGTGTTACCACTAGAGCATCAATATTTGAATTATAAAATAAATGACTGCAGAATTACTACCAGTCTCATGACAATGTTACATTCAGTATTTGCAAAAGTCCCATTACAAGAATTTGAAAATTTTTTATTACAATGTTATAGTCAGTAATTCAATTTTTTTCTGAACCACTGTATATGGAGCTTATTGGATCTTAATTAATTCAGTTTGATCGGTTAAAACCACAAAAACAGCAAAAGTCTCCTAACAACTATTTAACACAACTATATACATGATAACTCAAACTCGAAACAGTATTTAAGAGAAAACAGCTCTCACCAACTGATCCCAATAATTAATTAGTATTTGAAAAACTTTTATTGCAGTGTTTTAGTTTTGAAGAAGAAATTTAGTAACTCTATAGATATAACAGTTTTATAACATAGACTGCCATTATTATAACAAAAAAGAAATAAAAGAATAAATTTGGGAAGAAACACAAAATTCTGATACATTTCACCTCATAGTTAACACATACTTTATATGTGCTTTGCAGGGTACTGTTTCTATTTGTGGATCCAGTCTTCTGTATAGGCACTACGTCAAGTAATGATTCTACCAAAATCTACAATTGTTGTATTTCACCCCCATTTTCAAGCTCATCAATCTGTGATACTTTATCATTTACTCTAAATTATATTTGACAATCCCAGTTACAATCTTTCTGCAATAACTAGATTGGTTAAAAAGTTCTCAATGCGTGATAAAGCACTCAATGTCTTTTTTTGACAGCAGCCCCACCTTTTCGCAGCCACCACCATCACCTATATATGGTGCGATGGATCCAATCTTCCCAAAGAAATCATCCACATGAACCATGAGGCTGCTCTGAAGCAATTCAATGTGATCTTTCATTCAAACATCCATCACTCATATCCAACGCCTTAAGAATTTGCTATTTTCATGTGTTTCACTAATCCATCCAAGGTATAATATATGCTCTTAAGTTGTGGATGTGTGGATGACCCCACTAGAAATTCATGAACAACTCCATTAATGCTGATCCAACTATACGCTGGCTGTTTTTTCACACCTTTCTCCCTCATAAACCACCTTACAGCTGATACATCACGCCACCGATTATCAACTGCAAATGCATTAGCTAACATCACATACCCTGCAGAATTAGCTGGGTCTACTTCCACAAGTCTCTTGTAGATGTTTGTGGCTAACTCTACTTTAGAGTGGAGCATACAACCACCAAGTAATGTGCCCCATACAAAATTATTAGGTTTGAATGGCATTGATGCAGCAACTTTGAATGCTTCTTCCAATTGGCCTCCTCTTGCAAGAAGATCGATATAACAAGCATAATGTTCTAATTTAGGAAGGATAAAATAAGATGAGCTCATGGCTTGAAATATTCGTCGTCCTTCATCTGATAATCCAGAGTGGCTGCAGGCCCATAAAAGGCCAAGGAATGTTCCAGCATTTGGGTGTAAACTAAAGTCTTTCATTTTGGAGAAAAGTTTAACTGCTTCCTGCCCTTCTCCATTTATTGCAAGACCCATTATCATAGCATTGAATGAGACAACATCTTTGGAAACCATTTGATTGAAAATTTCCTTTGCCTTGTCCAAACTCCCACACTTACAATACATGTCTATCAATGCAGTGGCCAAAAATGTGTTGGATTCTACAACACTTCTACAGCCTTTAAATTTCAGGTATTCATGAACCCACATTCCAAGCTCTAGATCACCAATTTGAGCACAAGCTGAAAGCACGCTGACCATTGTAACATGGTTGGGTCTACAAGTAATATCATCCACCATCAAGCGAAAAAGACTTAGAGCTTCCGGGGGGTAACCATTTTGCACATATGTGTTTATCATAGAATTCCAAGGAAGCACACTTCTTTTCCCATTGTCACTAATATCATCAAATATTTCCCTACTCTTTTCAACCTTCCCCCATTTCCCATACAAATAGACAAGAATATTGTTGACTGCATCACAACTAAAGCTCTTCAAATCACAGTCTTTAATAAGATCTAACAGAACAAATACCCATTTCTCGATTTGGTGAATCTCAAGATTCGAACAAGCTGACAGAACACTAACCATTGTATCACTCTGTGGCTTCAAGTTCTCCTTAACCATCAAACAAAAAAGCCTCAAAACTTCCTCGAAGTCACCTGACTGAGCAAAGCCAGCAATTAAAGAAGTCCAGCAACAAACCAAACCTTTATCAGGCATTTCATCAAACAACATACCAGCAGAGACCAAATCTTTAAGACTCTTGGCATAAACAGCTACAAGACCATTACAAACAAAAGGGTCATTAGCAAAACCATGTTTCAAGATATGGGTATGTATTTGTGCCACTAAAAATGAATTCTTGGAGCCGAAACAAGCCTTCAACATGAAAGAAAAAGTCAAGCCATTAGGCGAAAGAAGCTGCCTTTTTAATCTCTTGAACAGAGACAATGACTGATGGTAACGACCCTCATCAGCGAAGACTCTAATAATTGCATTGAAAGGAAACAAATTCGGGTTTTGAAGTTGATTGAAAATGCGAAGCGAGATGTGAGATGGGTAGTGGCCAATTAAACGAGTTGCTATCAAGTCGTCTTGATGGGCATGAACACGGAAGACTTTGGCATGGATTTGAAGAAGATAGGGATGTGAAATGCGACCCTGTAAAAGGTTGGAGAGGGTACTGAAGCTACAACAGTAGCCTGATTCAAGAGATAGAGTGTGTAGAACTTGCAATTGTTGCAGAAAGATTTGATGGATGTGGAGCTTGTGATGTCTGAAGGTGTAAGCATTATGTTCAAATGCAAGAAATGGTCTTCGAAATTTTTGTGTTGCTGTTCTTGAAGTCTCATACATGACACTGTAATAAACCTTCATTAAACATGAATCTGCTCAGTTAAACCTGAAGAGAGCGATTGGCGGGAGAGGGAACAGAAAAACTGTTACAATTTTCGCTTTATATAAATATATATACAGAACACATGGCCTTGGAGGCTTAGTCCAATTGGTCTAAACCGGGTTTTGGGTCCCAAGTTTAAATTCTCGAGGCGTAAAATTAAAAAATTTTCTTGGATATCACTGCAAGAGATAATGGAACCGTTAATATGGTTTCTAAGTAGATATTAGGTAATAGGTTCTACTCTCTTCTAATACTAACAAGGTCGTAGTTTCTAACACTAACAACTAACAGGTCGTGATTAATAGGACCTAAAAGAATAAAAGTGACACAACACATTAGTTCAAAAATCCCACTTCGGATGGGTGGGGTGGTGTAGCTGAACGAATCCAAGGTCTCTCCTCACCCGTCAAGGGAATTATTCTTGTGAATTCACTTTTGGGTCTTTTAGGATGTTGTGAGTTTCATTAGTGAATATAATGGTTGGCTCAGCTAACATACTAAATATACTAACAATTACAATTAATAAAAAAACTCTTTTAAGTTTTTTTTAAAGAAGTGACACAACACATTAAATTGCTAAGTAAATATACAATGTTGATAATGTGAATTAATAGATTCATGTTACATGTAGCTTTCTTAAGAGAGAAATTTAAGTTTGGAATCATTTTACCATTGCTTATAAAAATCAAATTCATCAACTTATGTTTAGCAAATTCTACAAATTTTGCAGAAAAAATTAAAAGCAAATTAACTATTATATAAAATTATTATTATTTTTTTAATTTTGAAAAAAGAGAGACAAATTAAACTCTTGATCTATTATGCCCTGAATAAAATTATACCACGAGACTATTCAAACTTCAACAATTATTAGGTTATTATATAGAGGGGCAACTTCCCAAATCGGAGGTTTCCTTCCCTACTTTGTATGGCTGAAAAGATATCAAAAGGCATGTAGATTTTTTTTTTTTTTTTCAAGTAAGAATAATCACATCAAAAAACCGAATTTAAGCATTTCTTATAAGTATTCTTTTACACACAAAAGACCTATCCATCCGCAAAAACATAAACAGCCATCTCTCTTCTTCAAGCCTCTTCTTGTTGGAAAACAAATTTTGTATACATGAACAAACAGTTCTATTTACAGATGGAAATATTTTAATGAGTAGAGCACCTTCATTCGACTTGTTCATCACCAGGGCCATCATTTTCCACATCCCTTGTTAAGGATAATAGTTCCATCAGCTCCATCCGATATTCAAGACCTCGGAGGTAGTGTCCCAGCAGCATACACCTGAAGGAATTCAAAGAAAGAAAATTAGAATAACAATATCAAAGACTCAATAGCGGACTAAAAACTTTTTATACAGCCATAAAACGAAAAAAAAAAAAAAAAAACTGCCAATGCAATTTGAATAGCATTCTGAGAAAAAGGTAAAAGGATGTTGCCTAACCAGAAGAGTAGACGTGCAAGATAGTCCCTCGTCAAGGAAATGAAAGGCTGAAAATGAAGTGAAGTGTTTTCAAGAAGTTCACCACAATCTTCAACACCAATGCTTCGTGTACCACTTGATGTGTTTTCTGATTGTGGTGGAGCCTTGGAATGCATCTTAGGTGAAAGAGTTGCTAGGAGACCATGAACCACAGAGTGGATTACTTCTTTAAGTTCTGGGGATGTAGGTTCGGATAACTCAGCCACCTGTTCATTTTATAATTACATTAGTTGCTACCACAATCCAAAGTAAAAACCCAATTTTGAATCTTACCCCCATACATCACCAAGCTAAATTAGACTAAAATTTAGAAGTTTCAGCATGTTAAAGCATTGCAAGCACTTCTACCGCCATGCATCATTGGTAGATTACAGTAAAAATTTTGATAATTTAAAAACTATTAGCAAAAACTTGGCTACAGGAGTTTCAGAAGTAAAACAAACTTCAAAGTAAATTAGGGATTAAACAGAACCTTTTCTGGTTGGAGTGATCTCAAGTAGTCCAGCAAATCATTCTTCTCTTCACCAACAAATTGTTGCATCTGAAGAGCATCACTTTTCCTCTTGACTTCATAAAGTTCCTTCAACATATTAAAAAAAAAAAAATGTGAGAATGCATTCTGGTAATATAAATGGACTAGTAAGAGAAAAATATAAACACAAAAGGGGAACATTCATATTCTAGAGTAAAAAAAGTTATTTATAAAAGCAGACAATCAGCAGAAGGTGCACTGTAGGACAACAAAGCACTTTACTCCCTTCAATATGCAAATGGTAAAACAATTTGCCCTCACCCACCAACAATGCAAAAATAGATTTTAAATTTTTTACAACTGAAAAAGAATACAGAAGGGGAGGATCACAATAGAAAAGGGCTCAACTGGTGCAAATAAAAACAAATTATAGGACTAATACATGTGCTGGTTCAGCATGTACAATCGCTTCTATTCCTAACCATGCTATGCATAAAGGTTCAAACTCGAACAAGGAATAATAGTTTTCCACCCATCCATAAATAGATTCCATAAAATCCTTACTTGAGTAAACTATAACATGAAATTAGAAAATTGTAACTCAGAATAGTTAATTTACTAACATAAGTTCTTAGATATATACCTTTTTCACAGAAGACAAACGAGACTGCAAATGAAGAATATATTGTTGAGCTTCAGGGGACATTTCACCGAGGTCTTCCATACCAATTTTATCGCATGGCTCCTCAGTAACTCTTTCAAATTTTGCATTTTCCCCATAACATTGATCTTTATTTTCAGTGTCTACTTCTGCCCCCTGCAAATCAATTTTAGAATTTTCTGGTGCCTGCATTTCATTAATTCCTTCATGCACATCAAGGTTTCTTTCAAGGCAAAGTCTATACTCAGCATTCCGCAATGTATACCTAAAAGTCGAGCAGAAATATGATTTATCAAAATCCAATATTTAATCAGAGAATAATCATTAAAATATGATAAAAGACAGGCTTCTAAAAACATAATTTAGCAATATCAAGCAA